>WBNH01001668.1:62749-220284 GCA_013401255.1 Urocolius indicus | reverse complement strand
GGACTCTTCATCTCTGTACCATTCTGTGTTGTTTTGTTTTGGTTCTGTTTTGGGGTTTTATGCTTTAATTGGTATTAAATTATTTTCTGTTTTCTTCCCCAAGCTGAGCAGCCTGGTCTATTTTGTCCTGGACCTTATGCGGCAATTAAGCTCTCCCTGCCCTTTAGCAATCCTCAAGTCTTTGGTACTTGAGGCTAATCGTGGTCTGTGGTTCCCTGATGGGCCTAAACCACGACATGTGGGTACATCCTTCCATCAAAACTGTTACAGTTACACACTCAGGAACCCACACCATTAAAAATTTTACAACAAATCACTGAATGTCTCAAGATTGGCTACCTGGAGGCTGATACAACACTTATCAGACATCCAAAAAACAACAGATTGCTCTACTGTAAGACATTTTCCTCTAATTCTTCTTAAGAGTTCTGCCTTACTAAAGAATGTTTTTCAAATACTTTATGTTATATTTTCCATTGTGAGTAATGACACTATATTCTCAGCCATCCAGTATTCTCTCTCTTATTTTCACCCATTCACTCAGTGCACATTCTTGCCATAGCTGTTGAACTGAAAATCACTTAATGCGATTTCAAAACCAAAACAAACAAAACCAAAACCATACAGCATAACAGTACTGCCTGAAAATCTGTGAGTTACTTGTTGAGCACACTCTCCACAAAATCAGTACTAGGGAAGAGCTGTATGGGCAACAATGAAACCTTTATTAGAAAACAGGAAATCTGCTCCATTAAGCCTATGTCAATGGTTCACTCGCCTGATCAGCAAAATCCCATACAGACCATAACTTGGTAAACATAAGTTGGTGCACATTCTCAAGCAACCTCCACCACTGAGATGTGAGGAATATAGACTCATTTTGATATGGCTTAGCAATGAATTAACTTTTGTCAGTTTGCCAGTGCTTTGCTGAACTAAGTAATCAATGGAAGGAATAGTTAGTACTCTACCTACATCAAAAAGAATTAGTATACTGAGTCTGAAATAATAGTGACTAAGTCTGTTTCCTTACTTTCTACCTATGATCTGAAGCATTCAGGTCAGCAAATCTCTACCTTAAGTGAACTTAAATCTTGTATGGAATTTGCAGATTCTAGTCTGTAGCGCTCCTTCAGTCTGAGTGATGAAGCCTGCAGATTTTATTTATTGGCTACTACATTATCAAACTATTTTCTGAAAGGTAAGGCCTCAACCTTGTTAGAAAACCACAAGAGCTATCACAACCCACCTTCCTCAATATCTTCAATGTTTTCTGATATCCTTCCAGCATCATAACAGCTTCCCTTATGTCTTTCCAAGGAAGCAACATGGCAGGACAGCCATCCTGGGATGCAAATGTGCTCAGGCCAGAGCTCCCTCACTGAAGCAGATTCCTCATGAGTCCCACAAGGTTAGAACAAAGCAATAAAGATCCAAATATGCCTCTCACTCATGAAGCTCCACCAGTCAAGTCTCTGTGACACAACAGCAAAGTGTAGTTTCCTCGTTAGCATATTCCCATACTTACTTTGCAAATGAAAAACAGGAACAGCAACTAGCAAAGTTCTGGTCTCAAGTTGGTGCCTCTATCATTTCAGCCATGCAAAAAGATCCTGTGCAGCAACACAACAAAAACTGCTTCCTTTCTCATCAAGAAGACTGATAAAATGGTAATCTGTAGAGGCTGCCCCTAGCTTTCAGAAGCAGGGTTTTTTAACATATACTTTTATGAAGCTGATACTCTTAATTACCTGTATGTCTTGCTGCTGTATTATAAAGCTGTGCAGCTGGAAATTAATTTGATCTTTTTCTACTATTACTTTTATTTGCTATCATATTAGTATCATTTTCAAGAGGAAAGATTTTTCTTTTGTGTAGCTCAGTTCAAGTTGATTTCATACATCCAGATTCAGCAACTCCACTATAATCCCTTGTTGCATCAGTTACCTTTTGAGACCTCTGCAGCTAGGCTAATTGTGCTAAAATAACTAGTGCAGCAATGCAGAGCATGTTTGGACTGTGAAAGATGAATACGTCCGGCTTGTGTCTGTCTGTATACATGGGACAGCTGCACTTTTGAAGCTGAGGCACAAGTCTCTTTAGTTCACTGTGTGCATGAGTAACACATTTGTTAAGAAAACAAACTTTCATTTCTCTGATCAGTTACCAACCTGGCAGCAATGTCAAGACATCATAAGAAATCAAAATCTTACTGTAACTGTTTCCCTATCGCAAACAGCAGTCATTAAGTCATTGACCTCTCACTTGTCAGTTGACAAGAAGAGCTCTAGAAGCTACCAGAGTGTGTCAGCATGTAAGCTTAACTTAAATGACATTATTGACCCAGAAAATAACCTCTTTATATAGCTAGCAAGAGTAAGTATAAAAAACACCATTAGTTTTTCCACACATAGGTGTATGAACTGGATCATTAGTCTTTATTTAAAAGATATATGATCAAGTTTTGTCATGAAAACACAAGAAGAGAACGACTTCATTTCCAGTAGAGAAAAAAGAAATCTGACAAGCTTAGAGATTCCTGTAATGATTTATGTATAAGAATGAGGCATAAAGCAAATTCAGTCCACATACATAATCACATCAGGATCTGACCTTTTGGGGAGGTAAGACCAGTACGTCTGACATGTCTCTTGGAAAGGTGAATTGGTTTGATCCCCAGAGGTGTAGAAAATGCCTTAAATCCATTTAGAAATCATCCCAGTGTTTCCCATCAGAAAGAAATTATGAATATCAGCTTTTCTATAAACTGCTGCTAAAGGTTGAATTATATTAGTGCTGGAAGATACCACAAAAATACGTACCAGTTTCTCTGTCTTAGGTCATAAGACTATCAGTAATGTCCCTTATAAAGGTACATTATAAACCAGAACACTAGAATCTTGCATAAGGCCTGAACTTCTTTAGAAATACAAAAGAACTGCTTGCAGAGCAGAGTCAACTCATTTGGAAGCCAGACGTATTTTTGGACCAAGAAATAGAGAAGCCTGGGAAGTTAAGTTGAGAGACACTGAGTAATCTTTTTAATCACATCAAATATTCTAAGTTTTAAGATTTATTCTGTAGCATACTTTTCCATATATTTTCCTAAATTATCTTCACATAGAAGCATATTTCAAAAAAATTGATTAAGTAACAGTTAATCTCTGACACTAAGGACTGTTAACATTGTTTATGCAGCTTCCTCTTTTGCTGCTTCAAGGAAATATTAACAACTCATCATTTGAAAGGACATTGAGAAGAGTCATGTATATCCTGTTCCAGCCTTAGTGGAATAAAACTTAAAGGTGCACAACAGAATGCTTTTTTAAATTTGCACCACCCAAGACAGGTTTAAGGCTCTTCTGAAAATCCACTGAAACCTACAGGCAGCAAAGAAAGCTTTAAAAAATATATACTGTGTTCAGATCTTAGTGTCTAGTCATTAAGTTGATGCATCCCTTCATTCCATTTCAGTTTAGCTTAACCAGTGCTACAAGACATCTTCCAGTGCATTATCTGCATTCCAGGAAGATCTCTCATCTTCAAAAGAGCAATTTGTCTGCCTCCTGAAGAAAACATCTTTCCTGCTTCCTCTGTATAAGCCCTATTCCACAGGAAGCATTTACAACTGCAAAATACCCAGTCTTTTGCATGAAATTTGTTCTTAAAATGTTATCAACTTAAATACTCACAATAGAATTAAAATCACTGAAGTTGCATATATTCAAGTGAACCATTCAACTTACCATTTATGATGCTGTCTAGGGGCCAGTTTTCTTCCTGAATGCTGACTAATTGACATTGTATGAGGTTATGAGGGCTCAGGCACAGAAATAAGTTGCTGTGCTGAGTCATAACAGTCACCATGTATGAAAGCTTGCCAAAAAGCTGTCAAGTTGATCATGTGTTTGAATCCTAAGACTTAGATTAGGCGAGGATAGCCAGAGTAAGAGCCATTATGCAAGACTGAATGCAGAGCTGTTCAAAAGTTATACCTTACGTTCGGAACGGTTAGGTGGCGCTAAATGTAAACACAGGGTATTGGCTATTACTTGGTCCAAAAATGCACTGAAGGAAGTGAAAATGGAAAAAGTACCAACAGAGCGGTGTTGCAAGAAAAGCACTTTTAGGGGGCTAAATTCCAAATGGAAAAGGCTCAGATCTGTGTGCCTTGCACTTCCCAAGGAAACACTCTGATTTCGTATCCACAAGCAGAGATGTTGATACTCTTTCAGAGGCAACAACACACAAATTTTAATGCAAATATTTTGCAAGACCTTGACACTACCCAATATCTCAAGTGGAAAAGCATAACAATATCATGTTCCTCTTTTCCCACAGGGAAACAGCATTTAGCCTCAACTTCCATAATGAAAACTTCTACCTTTGCAGTGAGTTGCACAAACCACAGTTTAAAAAACCACCTCATAATGTAAGTCACATTGAATTGCATTGCCTTTTGACTTTGTGTAGTTGTCTTCCCCTTTTCTGACTTCACTATTAATAGTTCCTTGCAGGTGTTGCTTCTTTCATGGTACCAACATGGGGATGTGGCAATAGTTAATTTCAGTTATCAGTGCTAATGGAAGCTCTTATGAAATTGTCTTATTTCCAGAGGAAGTTTTTTCAGTTACAAAACAAAACAAAACAAAACAAAACAAAAACAAACCTCAGGCTGTTCTGCAGATGCTCTGCATTAGCAGGAGTGACCACGCTATAAATTTAACATGGTTGATCTTTCTAATCTCTGTCACAACACAAGCACCTGTCTTACTTTCATGTTAAAAATTAAAATGTCCTGCTGAGTTTTTAAAATTATTTTATGATGGCAACAATCATAATTTTTAACAAGAATACATGAAAGGAATTCAAAAGATGCCAGAAGAGCTGTCAAATGAGACCTGTAGCTGGATAGAAACAGTTCCTTTCTCTTCCTGAAGGTGAAAAGTCTTGAAGAATAGATTTGGTAGCCTTATTACCTTAGTTTGCATAGCTAAAGCTGTTATTAGCAGTTATTAGCAGTCATAAAAATCACTTGGCTGTAAGCATCTACTTGGAAGCCACTTCCTGGGGTGGATTCTATAGGCTTGACTAGGTGCCAAGTTTTGTTGTCTTTTGTTTGCTCTGGATTCACTGCCCTCTCAGCTAAGAAAAGGAAAAAAAAAAAAAAAAAGAGTAGGAGAGTATCTTCAACTGAACATCAAATTACACTCTGTTGGTGCATATTGTGAATCATCATGAGCTGGGCTCTGTTCTCATCCCCTTTCCACTTGTGACCATCAGGCTAAATGCATGCTATGGTACTCCGCTGAATGGGACACATCTTTCTCACAGAGCACCATCCTCAGCTTTTCACGTATGCTCCTAGTTTACTTCTATTTTCCAAGTTAATCGTGTGTTTGCCCCCTATCATTTGCTGCAACTTCTATCATTTTCAGTCAAAATTGTTTGTTTCATTTGGCCGTTTTTAATTTGCAAGTCTTGAATGGATCCAAACTGAGAAGAGTTTTCCAGGCTCTAGCTCAAGATTACATTGACTGAATCTGACCTAGCATTTAATTCAAGCTCACATTACCCAGAATATGTACACTGCATTTTAGTCTGTAAGACCATTATAATCCATCTTTACTGACAGCTTTACAGTATGAAGATCACATTCCAATGCTCCCCCTTAGGGCTCTTGTACACAGAAAACTTTAAGCATTCTGAGTGTCCATTCTCACTTGGAATTTTGTGCACACTCACTTTCAGACAGAGTAATTAATACCAATCCTCATCTGCACTAATCAGCTAAATAGGTCATATGAAGAAAAACGTTTTCTTCTCATCACCGATTTCAGATTATTTTTTTTTAGACAATCCTGAAACACATAACTCCTTCAATTTTCTCAGATAGAATAAAAAAAAAAAAAAACCACAACAGTGATCAGTTTGGAAGATATGAACTACAGACATGCATATTTTCAAATCTGCAAAGCTGTGAAAAGTGAATAATAGAGAGGAACGTGCACTAGCTGTAGTCTGGCCATGATCTCCCACCCTTTCTGAAAAGGGAGAAAAGGAAACATCCATAATCTGCAGCACTAACAAATGGTAACCATTCCTCAAAAGATAATATTCTTTCACTTTTGTCAGTAGAACCTATCACGAGAATTTTGAGTGCACAAATACTAACCACTTGCATCACCAAGGGTTATTTTCCAGTAAAACAGAACTCTGTTCAAAACAAAGGTAAACTCCATACAGCTTTAACAATCTCATACCAGCCATTTTCTATCTAGCAGAAGGGTCATAAAAGACAAATAAATGGCAGTCATATGCATCACCTAATTACCTAATGTGTTTCACTTTGGAATGCAGTGCACACAGTAAATACTGCCAATTATTTACTCACTACTCATAGGTATATTTTGTGTACACTTTCACAGCAAAATTTGTTCACAGAACATTCACAGCATGTACTTCCGTTCTTGTTATAAACTATTCCCTGTCTCTGTAGTACATGAATCTCAGGTAGGCTCATCCTTTGCGAATCATCTAAGGCCCTTGTCATTTACTTAATGTATCCCTACTTATAGGCTATTTCCTAGTTTTTACCACTAATATTTGTTAATTTTTATTCTTTTTTTCTTTGCATATTTTTCTTTATTCTCTTCTTTCCATATGATCGATTCTACTGTTGCCAGCCTAAGAGAGCAGAACAAAACAAACTACTTGGAAAACTGAAAAGATTTTAAAAGTCAAAATGTTAAGAGAGAATATCAGCATAAGAAAAATGTCAGAAAGTATACATGCAAGTCTGCAATGAAGCTGGTGAAGGGTCTGGAGAACAAGTCTTAAGAGGAACAGCTGAGGGAGCTGGGAATGCTTAGACTGAAGAAGAGGAGATATGATCACTCTCTACACCTATCTGAAGGGGAGTTGTAGGGATATGAGGGTCAATCTCTACTCACTAGTAATGAATGACAGGACACAAGGAAATAGGCTCAAGTTGTACCAGTGGAGGTTTAGATTGGACATTAGGAAGAACTTTTTCACTAAAAGGGTTATTAAGCATTGGAACAGGCTGCCCAGGGAGGTGGTGAAATCACCATCCCTGGAGATATTCAAAAGACGCATAGATGAGGTGCTGTGAGGGATATGGTTTAGTTTCGTGATGGACTTGGCAATATGAGGTTAGTGGCTGGACTCGATGATCTTAAAAGGTCTTTTCCAACCATGATTCTGTGATTCTATAAAAGCCTAAATAACCTTCAAAAAGAATTTCTCTACTTTTATTTTTTTAAGCATGGCAAAAATGGATATACAAATACATAGGACACAAAGACAAAAAGTCATTGCCCCAAGGAGTTTGCACAATAAACTAAACTGACAAAATGCAATTTACTAGAGTCTAGAAATAAACAACATTTAAATTAGTGCAGGAGCTATTGGTTGATATTTTTTATAAGCAAACAGCAAGATTACATTAACTAGTCCCTTGGGAAAAAAAGTGGATTTATAACAGATTTAATTAAATGCATTAAATGAAGTCCAAATGTAACAACAACAAGCAGGCTTATCATCTGAAATTATGCTTAAATTCTAGTAAACCATTCTGAACTGTAATGTTTCTTGGTTATCTTCAGTTTTTATTTTGGCTTTCAGCACTCCACAAAGAATTTTTCTTCGCACATGACACGTTTTGCATTTTTTTTCTCTTTGTTTACTGGGTTTGTAAAAGATTCAGAAGTTACTTTTCAATTAATTTCTTAAAAGAAGACTTTATTGTATTTTAATTGATTTTTAATAGAACACCATGGACTGATTTTCTGCTCCATAGTGACATGCCAAAAGAAGGATTACTGACTACAGGCCAGTGGAAGGGCAGCATTGTTATCCTTATAACTGAAGAAAAAGGTCTCACATTGTCTCTTCAGAAGGTGTCCTGTAGATATTTACTGTCATCTTGCACAGTCATTTACACTATGGCAAAGATGGGCTGCAAATACTAGGTCCAACATGTAAAGCATTATTCCACATGCAGGACAATAAAGAAACCTAAAGCACTTCTAGAACTGCTGCTTAGTGTGCATTCATAGGAAGGGCTGAAACACTCTCCCTTCTACAACATTAGCATTCAGAACTTGGTCTACTCAGATTCTTCGATTTTCTTAATACCAGCAGAATGGCATACAGTTACTGAAAGAAAAACAGAATGGTGATGATCTGGCACCAGTGGAGTGAATTTGATTTCAGATCAGAATCTATACTGAAGTTCATGAGCAATTTCTTTTGGAAAATAGCATAGGAGTCTTTCCTAGAGAANATCTGGGAAGGAACCCCATGCACCGCTACAGGCTGAAGATTGACTTGCTGGAGAGTAGCTCTGCAGAGAGACACCTGGGAGTCCTGGTTGACAATAAACTAAACGTGAGCCAGCAATGTGCCCTCGTGGCCAAGAAGGCCAATGGCATCCTGAGATGTATCAAGAAGAGTGTGGCCAGCAGGTCAAGGGAGGTTCTGCTCCCCCTCTACTCTGTTCTGGTGAAGCTTCATCTGGAGTCCTGTGTCCATTTCTGGGTTCCTCAGCTCAAAAGAGACAAGGAACTTCAGGGCCACCAAGATGATCAGGGGACTGGAACACTTTTCATATGAGGAAAGGCTGCGGGAACTGGGGCTGTTTAGTCTAGAGACAAAGAGGCTGAGGGGGGATCTCATTAATATTTACAAATATCTAAAGGGTGGATGTCAGGAGGTTGGGCCGTCCCTTTTTTCTGTTGTCTCAAGTGACAGAACAAGGGGTAATGGGATGAAGCTGGAACACAAAAAGTTGCATTTAAACATAAGGAAAAATTACTTCACTGTGAGGTCAAGACAGCCCTGGCACAGGCTGCGCAGGGACAGTGTGGAATCTCCTCTGGAGGATTTCAAAACCTGCCTGGACATGTTCCTGTGTGATCTGATCTAGGCAGACCTGCTTTAGCAGGAGGGTTGGACTGGATGATCTTTAGGAGGTACCTTCCAACCCCTACCATTCTCTGATTCTGTGGGATTCTGTGATTCTCGAGAAGTGTCCGGACATCACTGCTGATGGGAAGTAGACAGTGCCTTCATTATTTTCTTTGCTTCTCACATGTGTGGCCTTGCTATTTCTTTCTTAAACTGCTTTTATCTCAGCCCACGAGGCTTCCATCTTATTTTCTCCCCTCCCTGGCTTGCTGGGTAGAGGGGTAATAGAGTGGCATGGTGGGCACCTGGCATCCAGACGAAGTCAGACCACTACAATATATTCCGATGTGACTTGATTCAGGTGGACTTGTTATAGCAGGGAGTTGGAGTAGATGATCTTGAGATCCCTTCCAACCACAACCATTCCATGACTCTCTATGTATGAAAATAAAAAAATCATGGATAATTCTCCAAATAATTCCCACCACTACAGTGTTCTGCTCACAATGACCATATTGAGAGAAGTCATGTAAAAAAAATGCATATTGGCTCCATAATCAATCCGGAGAACTAGAACTCCATAATAGCCATTCCTGTATAGTGCCCCTACAGACAGTGGGTGTCACGTGCACAGGATTCAGTCCTAAACAGCAGATATAAATTATTACTAAAGTTCAAGAAAAAAAAAAGTTCCGTTTCAAGGCTTAATTTTCCAGCAAAATAGCATTTTAATGGAAGGTTCCCTAGAAAGAAAAGAGCATTTTAATAGGATCATTTTAGTATTTGATGGAACTGCTTTTATTAGAAATTAAGGCAAACAACAATGATGCTACATCCTAGAACCATAAGCTTTTCGAAATAATACATTTTAATGATGCTAAAACCTAAAAAACTTCTGAGGCCAATTTAAAACTTCTGTAGTCTTGTTCTTTCCCAAGGGCATGCTTTCAAGTGAATCCTTCTAAAGCAAAACTGTTGTTCACAAGTGTTTTCTTTTCAGAAGACACAGTAACAGCTTGTTGTAAATTGTAAAGCGTATGAACTGTGCAACCAATAAAAATTCCAGCTCAAGTAATATTTGAAGATAAAAACCAATCAACTAGCATGACATTTTTAGCCAACCTCTTCTGTTTCCAAAGTTTTCTCCAAAATGTTCTGAATTCTTAAAATATCTCTGTTTCATAATCTGCTCTGACATCAATTCTCTCAGGCAAGCACAGAAAAATCTTACTTCCACATACGTAAAGACAAGATGGCCCACTTTGTCCTGAGCATAACAGAATAAAAAGTTATTTTCTCAATTATTCACAAACTGTATAGCACCAATCTCAGGAATATTTTTCCACTTTCCTGTACATTTGTTTCTTAACACATAAAGCATGCGACAACAAAGTTTGTTTCCTTCAAATGTATTGCCAAATTTTAATTTTGATGCTCAAAGTATCTGGAGTCCTTTTAGAGGAATGGATTTGAAAGTCTGCAAAATGCTATATAGTTACCACTCCATCTCTCTTTCAGCTGAGTTTACATTATCTGTTTCCTAATAGAATTTTACTTTTCCCCACTCTGTGTCTGTGAAGCATTTAAAAAGTCTCAGGAGCAAATTCTCTAATCACCTAAGTACAAACTATTATTTTCTCTAGTAGAGCTGTGTCCACTGTCACACTCCTTTGGCTTTCTGTGGTACTTTCTGTGGTACCATCTATGGATTCTCCAAGAAATCACAATGAGGCATTTCTATTCAATGTATTCACATTAGCCACAAGAACACTATCAGCAATAGCAGTAATAAAAATCTTTCCAGCAGAAAAAATGGGATACTGAGGAGCAATCTGTTGTTTTCTAGTAGCTGTAAAGCATTTCTAACTAAGAAGTGCCACACTTGAAATCACCTTTACTGGAAAACATATGAGGAATAAGGTGCTCTGTTATTTCTATTCATTATATCGTCATTATGGTTCTGGAGGCCCCAGAACTAACAGGCCATTTCACCAGTGCTCACTGTCACTGTTTCAGAGACAAAGCATGGAAAAGGGCAGGGAGAAGAGGCAAATACTCATATTTAATGATTAAAGTCATTGAGTACTGAATAGAAAAATGAAGCAGAGAAATCCACATGACTCAGCTTGGAATCACCTCAGAACCTACACAACTCGCACTTACATAACCTCTGTCTCAAGACCTTTTCCAGAAATCTTTCTCTAGCCTTGGCTATCATTAGGCCAGGTGTCGGCATTTTACCTGCTTTTGTATAAATAGGAATAAAACCTGATAAGCTAATCCCTAGCAATGCTTAAAAGCATCTTTACAAAGGTTCTGAAGTGTAAGACAACACTTAGGAGATAATCACTATCACTACTAAATCCTGGCTGCAAATGGCACTTCCAGGCATTTAGGATTATGGAGGTGAAGACCCTTGTGATGACTGACCAAGGCAGAGAATAATTAAAAGCTAGTAACATGAGAACTAGATTTTCCCTTCCAATGCACTTATTTATGTGAAAACAACGTGATCATTTATTTCACATTTACATCAAAAAAGTAATACTTTTATTTATAAGCTAATTAAGCTAATTAATTTTATTGCTAAGTCTTAGGATGACCCTCTCTGATGCTCTTGAAATTTGTCAGGAAGGCCTGGTGGCTAGAAACAACTAGCTGCATTGTTTCCCTAAGTCACCCGAATAGTAGCTGAATAGGACAAACAATGCTAGGTTTGGTTTACATTATTCCAAAGTAAAAAAAAAAAAAAGGAAAAAAAAAAGAAATCCAAAATCTTCCACTAGGCCTCACTTAAATCTACCAACATCCAAGACCCTTCACTTCACAATGATCTTCATAGAAGCTGGTCCAAATGTAGAGAAAAGGCTTTCTGAGCATATTTTCTCTGTCAGTCTTGTCTGTGGTCACTGCTATGACATGCCTGTATGGTACAATTGAGAAGTGTGTCACATCCATTTGTATCTCTTGCACACTAGCAATGAATTTCACAAGAAGTACTCTGGGACCAGAGAGATTGATCAATTAAGAACTGATGGTATCTCATTACTATAAGATTTCTTATGATGTATAATGTCTTTAATAATGCTTGAGTTTATTTTCAGTCTTCTATGGTGCACTGCAAGAATCAAACAAGAATAAAATAGAGATGACTCTATGAGCTATCTGTCTCTAACAGGAAAAAATATCACTCTATATCCTTTGAAATAGATTTTTTTTTCAAAATTAGTCCTAAACCTTGCTTTTAGTAAAAACCTTCATTTTCTTGAAAAGTAATAGATAGTGGAGTAAAAAGTGTAAATAAATCGCAGAATTCAAATCACAGGTGTTTTATAATAATCTAGTGTCATCAAGCTGCACTCATGGTAGATAAATGCAGCCACAATGAAGTTAAATAGAAGTTATTTCAGCAAGCATAGTTCCTATTTTTAATTCTCCCATTGACCAAAAGTCTTTGTATAAATTTAGACAGCTACGTAATAAACACACTTTCACAAATTAAAAAAAAAAAAAAAATCACACAATTTGAAGTAAAACATGACAGATGCAGGTAATGTTTAAAAGAGCTGTCACAACAGAAACACCATACTTTCACTCCCATCCATACAACTATTACCTTGCACTGGTTACAGCTTAGTCACTTGACATTCACATCTACCAGTCAGACCTGAGACTTTCTTGGTTTATAAAACCTATATCCTCAGATGCCTTAATGACATGAGTGATGGTGACTCTTGTGCTCCCACACAAGGAAGAGCTACAGATGCTCCTGCTGAGATTTGCAAGTGACATCAAGTGCAATGGGCACCAACTAACCCCTTGGAAGATGAAAGCTCATTGCTTGCTCTTCCCCTTCAACATTTGGAGCAATTCTGAATCCAACTAGAGAAGTTAGGTGGGAGTGAAAGGTGAAGTGTAATTTCATTTCTCCTCAGAGCAGTTAGTACATTTAAAAGCTGGTTTCATTAGCTGGGAGGGGCTCTTTCTCATCCCTGTACAGATGGAATCCTTCCTTATCATAGAATCATAGAATGGTATAAGTTGGAAGGGACCTCTAGAGATCAAGTTCAACCCCTCTGTAGATGCAAGTTCACCTAGATAAGGTGGCATAGGAACATGTCCAGGCCGGTCTTGAAGACCTCCAAGGAAGGAGACTCCACAAGCCCTCTGGGCAGCCTGTTCCATTGCTCTGTCATCCTGACACTAAAATAGCTTTTTCTTATATTTAAATGGAACTTTCTGTGTTCCAGCTTTATCCCATTACCCCTTGTCCTGTTGCTAGTTACCATAGAAAAAAAGAATGCTCCAACCTCCTGACACCCACCCTTTAGATGTTTTTTAAGTGTTAATGAGATCCTCCCTCAGTCTCCTGTTTTCTAGACTAAACAGCCCCAGTTCCCGCAGCCTTTCCTTGTATGAAAGATGTTCCAGTCCCCTGATCATCTTGGTGGCCCTGTGTTGGACTCTCTCCAGAAGTTCCTTGTCTCTCTTGAGCTGAGGAGCCCAGAACTGGACACAGGACTCCAGATGAAGCCTCACCAGAGCAGAGTAGAGAGGGAGCAGAACCTCCCTTGACCTGCTGGCCAAGCTCTTCTTGATGCATCCCAGGATGCCATTGGCCTTCTTGGCCACCAGGGCACATTTATTCTTCATAAAATACAGCTAGGCACACTCAAAGTTCAAAAGCTGCTGGACAATCATCTTTCTGCAAAGCTGAGCTCACTTGGAGCACAATCCTCCCTATTCAGTCCCATCACCACAGTTGTTCTTGTACTCAGATATCAGATCCTGTAGGGTCAATGCTGATCTCATTCTTATCTGTGTTACACTGATATAATGGAGTGAGACAGAAGAGAGTCTGGCCCCAAATGTATTTTATCTGACAAAACCCACCTCTTAAGTTTGCAGTGCTCTGAACAACCAACCACTTTAACTCAAATCCACTGAATTAAAGAGAGCTGTCCCAACAGAG
Source organism: Urocolius indicus (assembly GCA_013401255.1). Classification (NCBI taxonomy): domain Eukaryota; kingdom Metazoa; phylum Chordata; class Aves; order Coliiformes; family Coliidae; genus Urocolius; species Urocolius indicus. Next base: position 206,381 of record WBNH01001668.1, on the reverse strand, counting down.
AATGTGATGTTCCATTTCTGACACCATTTCAGAAACACTTTTGAGAAAACAATGGTTTTACATGATAGCTGTGTGGAATCACATTTCATAGTTACATCAGACGCTAGCTATTTCTTACTTCCCAGAAGCACAGCACAGCATCAAAGAAAAAGGCTTTAACAAATTATTTTTTGCACAGCAATACAATTTTTCATATTTAAAAGCCGAAATCTTTTGCTAACCCAAATCAAAGGTTAGAACAAGTTTTAACAAAAAAAAAAATATTTACAACAAAGTTCCTAAACCTAATCTGAATTCTATGTCCCATTTACATAAAACATTGTGACAATCAAAAGTCTCAGTCAAGTAGACAATACATTAATTTGTATCTCTGTTGAATGGCATCCCTTGGGAATCTAAAGGAAAACTCCTAAAACCTTGCTTTCTAATTGTTTTATCATCCCCTCCCTCCCATATCAGTTAGAATGAGTTACCCCTAGTTTTATACATTTCTGTTTTCTCTCATCATGAACCAGATGTTGAGCAATGGTAAAATATAGGAGCAATATCAGCCAGAAGACTGGATCTTTATGCAACATTGAAGATCAATATGTTGCTTATATGACTGATTGAATCCGAGAGAGTTTTTTAGAAGCTGTGACTCTTCACACATTGGAGTATGAAATTTTTAAAATACTAATAATTCAGAAATGTACAACATTTATATTGAACTCTGACAATGTTGAAACTGTTGGAAAGGCACTTGTCAGTAGGCTGTTTATCACAAGCCTCTTATCTAAAACACAGTACCGTTCATCTGGTGTTTATTCTTCACCAGGTTCAGTTTCTAATCTAAGCTCTCTCCCCAGCTGCCACTCAAGGGCCACATTCAGAATAGGCAGACAAAGAGTTAAGTATATCACTATCCTTCCAGTCAGCCCAGTTATATCTGTGCTGGAAAACTTCAATGGCAGTTTCAGGAATTCTAGGTCTTAACTATAAATTGGATTATATTTAAAAGAAGCCTTCTCCATAGAACATACAATATCAATTGCCTTATGCTATATGGAAATTTATCTCTTTGGGTTTTTTTTAAATCCTAATGTCAGAAAGAAGGAATTTTGTGTTGTCCACAAACATATAATCCATTTATGAATTTTTCTAAGCTCTTGGCCTCGATACTATTTTCGCAGCAATGAGGTCCACAGAACTGCATGTTGCACAAAAACCAAATTTCCTCTTCTCACTTCCAAATTGTCTTTCTTTTAACTCTAAGTTTTTGAACTATGAAATCAAGCAGAAGCTGAGCATTTATCTCTCAAATTCTTTTCCATCTTATTTACAGTGTGGGAAACAAAGACACAATTTTGTGTCGAAGTATCAGTTTGTCTTTTCCCTCTCCATTCTATGTCTACATCAGTTTTCTCATTGTTCAAACACCTCAGTTTATACTTTTGCTTAGTGATGTAAAGAATCAGCACAGCTATTATTTCAGAAAAGAAGCTAGTCTCAAATATGGACAAAATCCTTAAGCTACAGAGAAGCAGAGGAAATCAACTCCAAATCCTCACTAATTGTGATCTTCTGGCTTTTGCTGATTTACAGGATTAACTCACTCCTCTAATCTAATAGTCCACAGATTTCTTCCTTACATCAAATTGAGTCATGGGGTTTTCGTACTCATAGGATAAGCCTACTTAGTTCTTTTTAGTCATGGGATACCCTTTACCTCTTTCTTCCCTTGGTCACTCCAGTATCATGAAGAGGTAAAGTAATGATTCTAAGGTCATTAAGCCATGCATAAAAATGCCTTAAGAGATCAGATCACACCAGAGTAAAGCAAAAAAGAAACCCCTTCTACAGTTCACAAAGACTTCAGCTTCCACCTTGATATCAGAGAATCACTATACAACTGGATTTTTGGTTGAGGGGGTGAACAGGAGGAATGAAATACAAAATAGCCAACTCTTGTAATATACAAATTGAATGATCAAACAATCATGACAAAACATCAGTTGATGACATACACTTACTTCAGCAGGGTCATATGTAACTATTAGTGATGGTGTTTAAAAAGGCTTTTAGTCAGAGGAAAGCTACTTCTGAGACAATAACTAATGCATGGGGGAAGAGGGCAACCGAGAATTAGGCAGGGATATAATCTCAGTGTCAATGAATTTGTTTGACAATCTGTTTCTTAGTGCACTCAAACAATCTTTGGAAGTTAAATTACTGCACTTTCAGTCCGTAGTCCCACTATAGAGTTCAAGTCACAGAATAAAAAAAAAAAAAAAAAAATCAGTGGAGGGGGTTTGCACACGTTTTTTCAGCATCATCATCCATGAGCTTGCAGTAACCAGAACAAAATTTTCTACTTTGGAAATTTCTAGAGAGAGTCCAGCGCAGGGACACTAACACAATCAGGGACTGGAGCATCTTTCTTACAAGGAAAGGCTGTGGGAACTGGGACTGTTCAGCCTGAAGGAGACTGAGAGAGGATCTTATTAATACTTAGAAGTATTTAAAAGGTGCATGTCAAGAGGATGGGGCAACAGTTTAGTGTCCAGTGATAGGACAGGGGATAATAGACAGAAGCTGGAACACAAAAAGTTCAAATTATACTCAAGGAAAAACTTCTTTATTGTTCAGATGTGGGAACCCTGGCACAGGCTGCCCAGGGAGGGTGTGGAATCTCCTTCTCTGGAGGTTTTCCAAAACCCACCTGGACACGTTTCTGTGTGACCTAATCTAGGTGAACCTGCTTTAAACAGGGGGTTGGACTGGATGATCTCTAGAGGTCCCTTCCAACCCCGACCATTCTGTGATTCTGTGATACTATGTTCAGGGAGGTGTCACACTCAAATGCAGATCTCATGCATTCAGTAACTGAATTGCTACTGAAACACAAGCCATCCAAAAAAATTTGGATCAAAGCGTAAATGCACAAAGGCACAATATCTCCTGCATTAGGTACCTCATACTGAATTGTGTGTGGTCATATAAGAACATGGTACTAGAAGAGATAGTATACAAACTCCCTTTTTATTTTGTTGCTAAGATGCTTTGACTCTGGGAAGCAGAGAATAATGTAACAGACACCTGTTAATCTACAGATGGAGCAAGTAACTTGATTTCTGTACCTTGCATTATATGCTTTAGAAGCTACTTAAATTACCCTGGCACTGGTATAGCAATCGTTAACATTTTAGCTTTATCCTGTGGAAAACTTTAAGAAGCAACAGAATCAGCAGCAAATGGAAGAGAAATAAACTAGACAGCAGAGACTTGAAAAACAAGCTTGGAATCAAAATTCTGAATGGGAGGACCTCACACACAGGCATTGCCTCTGTATTTGAACTCTCCATCTTATGCCCAACTCTAATCATTATCAGCTTCTTTTCAAAAGCCTGTGCCTGAAAGAAATGATGTGCTGTGATCTAAGTAAACTCCAAACAAATCATTCATTGCTGCAAAACTCCAGAACAAGCTGGTGCTTTCTCAGAGAACAGTGTTCTTCTAAACATACATTATACATTAACAGGAAACAGAAAGCATGTACTATAGGCTTTCATAAATTGTACACAAAGTCTTTGATAACCCCCTGAATAGGCTTGAGATCATTACACCTGGGGCCAAAAGGCTCTCAGTAGCTTAAGATCGCATTTTCCAAACTTTTGGTCAAAAAAGTCTTTTCAAGTGCAGGGGAGAAAGGAACACTTTTTCCTTGAATCTTTTTCCTTACCAAATTCACACTTCACAACCTCAAGATCTAGAGCTCACCCATATCAACAGCCATGCCTTCTGTTACCCATCCTTCACTTGCCAATGGCCCACATTGTCCTTTTCCAGTTCTTTGGTTCTTTCTTGCCTGTCACCCAAACCTACCAAACACATTGACCTAAGCTTATTTTAGTTTACTTTTTGAAATAATCTACTAAAGACATGAAAAGATTCTTATGCAGATCTGGGAAGGTGATTAAAGGACTGAAGAAATGCCCACCATTTTATTTTCTGCAGCTCACACCACAATTCAGTTAATATCATGATTTTGGTTTAGAGGCACACCAACATGCAACAACCATGTGGTTCATTCAGGTTAAAGGAGGGTACCCTTTCTAAAGAGAAACAACTACTTCTAAATAATGGAGTGCTTTTAATCCAGAAAAAAAAAAAAAGTGTTTAGTATAACCAGCTTAATACAGTAACTATTTTCAACTTCTTTCTCTTTCAAAGCAAATCCTTAATCAGTCTGAACTGCTAAGGACTCGAATCTATCTTATTCTTTAATAATATTCTTTAGTATGGTAGTTTTGGTACTTTAGCAGCTTTGGATAAACTAATAAAAATGTTACATATTCCATTTTGGATCACATCCTCTATAAGAATTAAGAGAAGCTATCATTTCATCAGAGTATTTGGACTTTTGGCTCCTACACCAGGCCCAAAGGTTATTATATAACTGGTAAGCAACACAAATGTACGTAACACTGTGGTATCCTGTAATTCACATCAACAGCTGCACAAATAATTACAGCCCTTCTCAGGTAAAACCTCACTCATTTAAACGAGCTTTCTCTGAGCAGGGAAGGATTGAAATCCCTTTGAGTGACAGAGAGCTCAACAGAAGCCTTTACAAGTGTTAAAATACAGTGTGATCCCCAGGGTATGCAAATGTTACCTGCTGATAACTGAAAAAGCATGATTTTCAGACTCTGCATCAAATTCTATTGAATTATGCTGGTATTTTGCTACATGTGTTCAACAGAAAACAGTAACTTTTATCCTGAACATATAACCATTTCAGCATTCCAGTGTTCGCAAGAGGGTTTTAACAGGCCAAGCTATTTAAGATCAATCAATTCCTTTTCCCTGCCTCTGACTACCCATTGTATGAGAGGACTACTTAGCAGCAAAACTTGAATCATCTCCTTACAGAAAACAGCATCAGCTGTTCATTAGTGAGGCAGGCCTAGGAAACATCACAGGTTTTTGGAACAGGGGACATCACAGGATCTTTGCTCCTGTCTAGTCAAAGGGTGGCTAAATATGGAATCACATAAAACAGCGCTGGTGGGGACTGCTGTGGTCATGAATGCCACTTTTTAATCTCCAGATGGTACCAGTTTTGTTTAAAGAATTCTTATTCTTCAGAGACTCCACTAATGAATTCCCGTAACGCCTCCATGAAATTATTAAAAAGTTTCTTTTAACTCTCACATGCTTCTCAAGTGGAAGATAGTATTGCTTATATTTTTCAGACTTCAAACATATAATACATTACTAAATCTAGTAGTGTATAAATTCACATTTGTTTTACTTACTCCTGATAGCAATTACTCTTTCCGCAAAAGTCGATGAATGTCATTTAAGATTTGACCTACACTACTGCAGCAGCTGAGCCCTACAACATCATAACACTCGCTTTATTTCTTTTTTTTTTTCTATCTGAACTGAAACAAAAGTTGCAATTTGTTCCCTACAACAAAGTTCTGATTTTAGGCAGTCTAGAAGGGAAAATCCTAGGAAGGGAGTAACATCCTAGAACTTAACAACAGGAGGAATATCTTTTGGTGCCTAAAATTGCCATAAGTCAGTTCAGAGCCATAGAACATCACTTCCAAACTAATGTTTTCTCTTTTTGGTGATACATCAAGAAGAAAATATGGTCAAATTTTCAAGGTACTCAATCATTTTTGTCAAGTTATCTAGATTGTCTAGGAAAAGTTAATGTACAATGGGAGGCGTCTACAACAGGCACCATTAAGTCTAGAGCCATGAGACTGACTCGTCCCTGGACATCAATTTAACATGCCTATGATGTAGAAGGGTACTGTACGTCTCTGTGTGAAATACAAGGCTTTTTATCCCAAGAAATTATTTTCTATTGCTCTTAGCTAATGCGTAGTGAGGTTTTGCTGATCACTGTTCTTAAAAGAAGACTACAAAATATACCGACATTTACAAGTAGCTAGTGTCTCTTTTTAGTTCACCTTCAAATCAAGAAGGGTTCTAGTTAAGATAACAGATTCTTCAACTTAGTGCACTTCCCAGCAGAGTTTTGTAACTGAAAGTGCATGACAAAAAAAAGAAAAAAAACCACATTTATATGGGACAGAGACCTAAAACATTCTAAAAATGCATAGCAAATATTAGTTTCTGTACACAAAGGCAGAAAATGCAAAGCTTTCATTTTCCTACTACTTCAAATGACAAATAAATTACTTTTCATCTTTGTTCTTCATACTTGACTAATTCCCAGTCTGATACAGACACTACATAACCAAACAAAATCTTTTCAATGTGATTAAAACAAAAGTTATCATTATTATTCCTTGCCTGGACAATTAAATGTGATGCTTCAGTAAAGCAAGAATTTTAACATTTGAAGGTGAAATCTTAAAGAGAATATAAAATTCACTATCAGCACAGTCCATCACAGACCAACATTGCTAGGCTTGTTTAGGTCTTTTTCAGTTTGTCTGGCTTGGCGGTTGGGGGTGGGAGGTGGTGGTGGTTAGTTAGAGGGAGTAGTGTCTTTTTTATTTCAACTTTCTTGAAAGGAGAATAGTAGGGAACAGTCCTTAATCCAACTGGAGCCAAACTACAGGATCAGCCTGTAAACTTCTGAATATTAGATTCGCCTTAATGAATATTTTTAAGACAAAATGAACCATCTAGGAATGATGAACATTATTATGAAAAAGAAATATACCATCATAGAAGTTGAACCTAAAAGACTGTGAATACAATAAAACTGCAATGATTTTCCTAATACAAAGAATGATTTTCATGTTCTCTTATTGTGCATGCTTTGTTTAGGCTTTTTTCTTATATCAGGTTTTTTTTTTTCCTTAGTTCAAACTACAATCAGATACTGACCTGCCCAAATGTGATTAGAGGCTCACTAGAGCATAAATCCACAAAACCATAAAGTCACATATTTTCCAGATAAAATAACTGTAGTTTGGTTCTGGTTTTACCAAGTTGTCTTTGGTTCATGACACTATCTTAGTGCTTATGAATAACATCACTTATTTCTGGCTTGGGAAAAGTTACTCATACTGATAAATGTTAAATATTAATTTAGGGATCTATCTTGAAATCTATTCATAACTCAGTAGAAAGACTGACTTCCAAAGACATTTATATACCTAAAGAATCCAACAGGGATGGCTGGGAGAGCTCAGAAAGGATATGCTTGTGTCACAATCTGTGACATCAGTGCTTGGGCACACTGAAAATCCCACCACCTGCAGCTAAGTGTGTCAGAAACCCTACCTCCTGTCATAAAGGCCCCTTCTGTGGCAGCTGGTGTGGATGGATTCTATGGGTAACTATGGATGTGGTGTACCAGAAGACGGTAGGTCAAAGCAACAGAAAAGAACATGCGAAGAAGTACATGAACTCACCAGAACTGCTAAGCTCTGGAGACTACTGAAACTATTGAATCCATGAGAACTGATAAAAACTGAAACACCAGGAATCAGTTGAATCTGCAGAAGATCACCAGCATACACTATTGTCATTTAGAATTTATGTAGTTCAGAATACGTCAACAAAGGTAGTGTCTGCTATATGTAGAAAAGACTATAGAATCATATGTGCACATGATGAACCAAAAGACTTCCTGGGTTCTTCCTGAATACCAGCCCAGAAGTCACTAGCGCACTGGTGCCCTTTCTCCATTTGTGCGTAAACAAGTGTTGTTGGCTCCCAGCGGTTGTTACAACCAAGTGCTATGAGCAAGGGTGAGTGAGAACTGTGTTAGGGAATAATTGCATAATTGCATATGCATTTTCATACATACATATATGAATGGTTCTCTACTATTAAAAACAACAGCTTAGTTCTAACATTAAAAACAGCTGAATTAATAGAAGGTTTTCTAATACTGGTTGCAATCTGTGTCTTCCCCAACTCAATCTCCCATCAGGTAAACAGGAATTTATAACACTCCTTGTTCTGGTACTTAGTTTATGAATGGCTCTACTTCTATCCAACGAGAGCAAGCAGTGTTGGCATGCCCATGCAAGCTTCTATGGGGAGAAAACAAACACGTCTTGTTCTTTTCAAGTACTTACTTGGTAGGGATATAGAGTGATGCCATTTGTTCTTGACAAAGACCAGGTGCCATCAAGGTACTGATGAGCCTGGATAGCCACAGAGTTGAGAACGTTACCATTGCTGGGGCTGGTGGCCATTTGAAAGCTGACCTTGGCTTGGTGTCCAGGAGAGCCATTTTTCTTCTCCACCCCATTGACAATTCCTAGACTATTGGGTTTTCCACTGTGCTTGTTGGCAACAAAGCCTGTATAATTAGATGTAGCATAAGGAGCAGTCATGTATGCCCATTCCCTGGGTTGCAGGCTGCCCATGTGCCGAGGACTCACTAACGTAGGGACATTAGAGAGAGGTGGGGGAGATCCTGGAGAGGCGTCATAATGTTCTGAGTTGGCAGCTTGCTCTAAGGTCAGCACCATCTGAATGGCCTCTTGCTTCAACTGATTCAGGTGTGTGGCACAAACATCGCATCTGTTGTCCTTCTCATTCCATGCCTTACGAATGGTGTTGGGAACTTGGATCTTGTCATGAATCACTGAAGAGAAAACTGGGTCCTAAAAATGAAAGAGAGAAGGGAGAGGGGGAGACAGGAGAGAAATGTTTAACTATGGTTACCACAGTGAAACATTATTACTGATGATTGTGCATTTCAAAAGCCAATTTATAAGATAAGCTTAGAATGCAAACAAAGACCATTAGATATAGTCAACATATGCCAGCAGCAGAGCTGAACAAAAATGAGAAACTACACTGGGTTGAAAGAAAAAAATATTTTACTGATAAGTGGCAAATATTATAATTCCACTGCAAGCTTCAATGCATAGCAGACAGAATGAATTAACCTGCTTCACACCACTGCACCTGATTTCTGGCTTGAATGAAATCTAGTCTTAGTTACACAGGTGAGATCAAGAGCAACTCCACTAAAACCAATGGGCTTGTAGCAAGGCTCACAAATCCATCTACTCATCAATGCCAGCTTTTAGTACTCAGAAAATCCAGGAAATACTCTGCAACAAAAATGTAACATTTCATACTGTGCCTGCAAAGAAAAAATAAAAACCCAAAAGTCTCATCACTATTCCAAAATCCTTTTCAGAATTCAAAACAGATGAATATTTTATGTAGTTTTCAAGAACTTTTCAGCATTTATATCTTCAGCCAGGACAAAAAAAAAATCTCAAACAAAATTTTTCTATTAATGAAATATTCTACCACTACTGTGGGTATCTGCTGATAATGTAAAATAATTGTATTTAGAAAAGAGCACATGTATAGAGTCAATAACTTGTAAAGAATAATTTTCTGCTTGGAAAACATAGTCTTGGTATGAAACCACATGATCAGGTTTAAAACCTCTTGCATAATTCATGGGTGGATCTTTGAATGTCAGTGCTGCTCTCCACAGAGCAATATGCCACCCTGATCTAACCGCAGTCACTCAGCGCTGGCATAAACTGCAAAGTGCCCAATACACTGAAAGGCTCGGACTTATCACCAAACTTGTCTAGTTCTTACAGTTCTATGCAGTGTCATATACCCATAGCAATGATGTGTGTGTTGCACAGAGAAAACAACAGTTACATGATGGAAATATTTCTTGGCTATCTCACACCACATTTTTATGGTTTTACAGACCACGCAGGGCATACCTCACCATCCCTTCCTTAAGTTTTGGACACTTATGGGTGGATTTTCTGATGACTTCTAAAAAAAAAAAAAGTTTACAGTTGGTAGTGTCAGAATCTTTTTTCTCTTCATCTTTGTGGCTTTTTCAACTTCAGCAGCAGAGATCAGATTGGAAAGGTGCAGAGTGGTATCGAAGTCACACAAATAGTCACCACTCTTGTCAGGTAATTCGATGAACCCCATGTCATCCAAGATAAGATAGATTTCATGCCTTGCCAGTTTGGCCATGCTGGGAAAGAATGGGCAGGGAGTATAATATAGGGAGGGAGAGAATTCTCTGGTAGAGTCATATTTGTTATGATCCGTCTTTATTATATACTCAAGCATTTTATTTTCAATGTTTAACTACTGTGAACAGCTCCTCAGCATGCAGTGATTAATTGATTCATAAATCATGGTGTCTCTTTATGCACAGCAGCAAAAGAGCAGTTCTAGCCCCAGAAACCCAAGAGAGTCATATAAGCTGATGAGAAACAACAAGAGGTTGAGAGCCGATCAAGCCTCAAGCTGGTCATTTCTATTCTACGCACACAGTGGGTCAGAGCATCAAAGTGCATCAGGAAGGCAGGAACTGGATTCTGCAACAGCCCTTCCCCCTTAACCTTTGAGAAAGGGACTGGTGGAAAAACAGGAGGGGAAAAAACAGGATGCAGAAGATCTTATTTTCCATCCCAGATCATAACTAGGTCAAGAGATCACATCAGAAATTGTACCCCATCCATGATGGCAGATACGCAGGGAAAGGACTCTCTACTTTTCCCATAACTAGCTAGACAAACCTACCTCTAAGCTAAAGTGAGGTGTGAGTCTTCTTTCCAGGCTGCTCTGCATCAGTCCAGGAAAAATCCTTGCCATCTCCTCCTACAGCTTGCTAGTGCCACAGAGCTAGTTGTTCTTTGAAAGTTAACTTCCTTCAGGCAACTGGGCTTGAACCCAGGTAATTATATATAACATCCAGATCCACCAGCATCTCAACAAGGAAATTTATGGATACCATGATAAATATTCCAAGGAAATAAAGTGTTCTCAAAAGTAAGCAAATGTCATCGTGATGTAAATATTCAAGTAGCACATCAACTTTAAAGAGTGCTGGACAGCAATGAATTCAGCTTCATCTCAATGTTAAAACAAACATCAGATCATTCTCCAATACAACAATAAACAGAGAGAGGGAGGGAGGGAGGGAGGGAGATTGTTCCTCCTCAGGAGCAGAAAAGAGGAAAACAGACACAACCTGGATTGATTACTTCCAGGATTGGCCTTACTAATCTGTCAGACTCTACTAGATAGCTCAACACTGGATCCAAGTCTGAAATATGAAACAGAAAAGCCTACAGGACAGCAAATAAATTTGGAGAAACTCAGGTTCCAGAAATACACTAGTCAAATTTTGTTCTCAAAGCAAAACTGATAGAGCCTAAAAGAGAGTTTGCTTTCCAGTTCTGCATTGGGCAGCTTCGCTACAATTTCACAAAAGAATCGGTTGACAGGCTTGCAACACATTTAGCAGGAAGAAGGCCAAAGCTTCACAGTCACTATGTCCCCACTTAAAAAGCAGAGAAATACAGCTACATGGTACTTTGTTTCAGTATTTAATCTGCAAGCAATCTGCACACATTCCGCTAGGAATCCTTGTTACTTCAATAAACAGGATCTTGTTCCATAGGCATATGACAGTATCTTGTCCTGTATGAAATAGTGATGGGCAAGCCTCACTAGACAAGCACTTGGAGCTCCACATCCTCTAGCATTACAGCAGGTTTGCTTGTGAAATCTGAGGTTGACACTGGAAATACCATTTATATTTTGGCATTCATTTCCAGTCCTGACAGAACAAAGTACAGTGACACTGAAAACTGAAACAGAACTTAAGACACAAAAACATTTGGTTTGAGTTCAGGGCAAAGGTTCATGATGGATTCTCTTATTGCTGAAATGGTTCACCCATTTTTAGTGTAAACAGCATTATTACTCCTATTCCTACAGTAAACAAATGAAGGCCTGTAAGAGGTCTGAAAGCTTCAAGAGATCAGTCACCACACAGACCACAGCATAAATGCACAAGGCAAATCATGAACTAAACAGAGTGCACACCGAGTTTTGTTGCAAGGAGCCTTTTAATATTACCTGTGAGTTTTCAGCTCAAGTAAGCAACAATGGCAGCTACCTGTTCATCTTCTCTACTGTAACCAGTTAGTAATTAATCCCTCATCTTTGGTCCTGAACTAAAAACCCACATGTAAAAAGACAGAAGGAAGGAAGTTTGGCTTTATATAGACCCATCATAGACAGTGCTTTACTCAGAAAAAAATGTAGGAAGATTTTTTTCACTGTGAGGGTGACAGGGCACTGGAACAGGCTGCCCAGATGGATTGTGGAGTCTCCTTCTCTGGGGACATTCAAAACCCACCTGGATGAGTTCCTGTGTGACCTACTCTAGGTGGCTCTGCTCAGGCAGGGGGGTTGGACTAGATGACCTTTCGATCTCCCTTCCAGTCCTTGAGATTTTGTGATTCTGTGTAAACGGGCACTAGAACTAACACTGAAGTACATAGACAGCTGTACCAAGGTAAATGCATCCTTGACCTCATGGAGGAGGAGGAGAAATAGCGTTACTGTACAATCACATAAGGTAATGCAGAAGCCCTCCCCTCAATTTCATCTCTCTTTGTAAATCTGTACCTCACTGTTTAATTTTCATGATATTTTAAACTCCATCAAATTTAACCTTCATGAAGAAAGTAGACTACAAAAAGAATATTCTGCAACCCATCTTGGTATCCGCCTTCCTCGACAGAGAAAGCAAACAACCACTTTTAGCATAAAGCACAGTCAGTTTCACACATAGGTTTGCACAAAGCTCACAAGGAGACATGACAAAAAGAGGCAGAACTCAATCAGTAGAAAGAAAGGTGGGCAAGAAACAGAATGAGCAGTTTGCACTTTTAGAGATTACATAGAACCTAGCTGATTACAGATTCATACAAGAACACCTCATACACATACTATTTTTTTCTAAATGTACAGCAGTCAGACACTAATATAGGACATACTCTCTAAGATTTTGTGCACAAATGCATTTGTCTTGGTCAGCTATAGCCTACCAGAGTTAGACATTGTAACTCTGTGTCATTACTCTACCTCAGAGAAAACTATACTATGGATCTCAAGATCTTCTTATCAAATTGCATTCTTCAACATCAATATTATTCATTGCTCTTAAGGGAAAAGCTACAAAGTCAATACTAACTAAATCACAGAGGTCAGCTTCCATTTCAATATGCTCACAGAAGACTCAAGTTCTTTCGTGTCTGAAAGGCTCCAGGCAGCAATGACTGTTGGTATGTGATCCATCACATAAGGTGAGGGGAGAACTAGGGGAAAGCAATGATCAAAGTTCTGCACAGGACAAAGTGTGTTTTCCAGAGTCTCCCTCTCCACAGGCAGGGAGTAAAAGAACTAATTAGGAAACATTAGTAGGAGAGAAGCTTTAACCCTGGTAAAAACCACATGTTTTTCCATGACTGTGTAAACATCTCTTCTCTAAACACAATTCTGTTAGTCCACGGTTGACCTCTATTTACTGGGGGTGGGTGGGTAGGGGAGGTGTAAATCTTTTCTGTTCTTTTTTTTTCTTAAGGGTGTACTTTACAGCCCAATAAAGAGATTATAGTTCTGAATTTACTTTGCAGAGGCACTTGGGCTATTTTCCAAGCAACTCTGCAACCTAACTTAAATATATCCTATCATTTTCTAAGTTACATCTCAGAGATTTGCCGTTTCCAGCATTCCAGACCCCCAAAAGTTGAAAAACAGCTCCTCACTGTTACAATGGTACCACTTCTGTTAAAGCAGAAGTATGTTCAAATAAACTGAAATCAATGGGAGTTTTTCCTCAAATAAGCATGACAGGATACACACTATGACTATAAATCAGTAGCACTGTACCATCAAGTTGAGCTGGAAATCCTTGGCTAAAAATCAGTTACCTTTGCTAAGCAAAGACTGAATCACCTGAATTATCTAAGGTAGCAGGATCTCCACAAGCACAAGCAACGTTGTGGTAAGTAAAAGCCAAAGTTGCACATGAGCAAGACCAAGGGGCTAGTGAGGTGGCCTCCCTTGTTCTATTGCTATGTACCTGACACCTTCTCTGGGCAAGACCACTATGCCTTACCTGCTTGGTCACAGAAGACTTCCCTCACACCCAACATACCCCCTTCACAAAAGCTATTCATTACCAGTTGCAGCTGAGAAAATGAAACTATTTCACCTCCTTTGCTAGTAAAAGAGAACATACTTCTCTTGTCCTTCTGAAACTCTTCTTTCCCCACCAAGAACATTCCCTCATATAAGCACCATTGGGGAGAGAAGAGGCAATTCTGAACTGGAGAGTGCTAAGTAGGGAACTTGAGTAAAAGGAGAGGAAGAGGTCATGAGGAAAGCACAGTGGAATAAGAAAGAGGCTTTTTACATTATATTTTCAGCAAGCCCTGGTAAAGAGACTGTCTTACCAACTACAGTAAAAACCTCTGCAGTGTTATCATCATATCATATCTTCAACTATTGCCACTTTTGTCCCTTCAAACTTGAACAACTGCTTTCTGCTACTGATTTGAGCCTTCACTTTCAAAAAGGCCATGAAAGTGCTTGCTCTCCTATAGTCAATATTTCCAGAATACATCTGGCAGACTAGTTCTTTTCAGGGATGAGGCAGAAGGAAAAAATCAAACCTTAATCCTTTCTGGTGTAGTCCTCACAACACTACTATTTCCCCAGTGCTTTTCTTGAGCTGGCACATGCTACTCACATTTTGACTTCTACAATTTAACCTTTGTCTGTATAAACCAACCACTTTGCTGACAGAGTCTGCTCCTTTGGTTTAGGCTCTCTGCTTTCTTATCTGAAAGAGACACAAAGTCTGATCAAAGCTTACCTTACAAACTTGGAGCAATGTGAAGCAGAAGAGAGAAAACCTTGGAAAGAATAGATTTAAAATGGAGAGGAGGAAAAAACAAACAAACAAAGTGTTTTGCAATTGCTTTATGGATTGGCTTATAGCTCTGATGATGGATCAGCACTGTTGGACTTACAGCTGTACACATCTGGCACACAGGTGTTTGCGTTAGCATTTGATAGCCACACAGCAGCCACATTTTTAATTGAGTTGGGAAGAAAAGATGAAGCAAGCAGCAGGAAAATCTAAATATACATTTAGTGGTGCAAATCCAAGTCTTATCCAATGAGCTCTGCTATGTAGTCATCTAGAGCTCTGCAGTTCAGATTGAATCTGTGGCCACAGAATGTATAGGGTGTCCTGGAGGGAAGCTTCTTCAACAGCTATCTGGTAGACAAACTCACCTGTTGCCAAGGAGACAGAACTTGCCAGCACCCTTTTCATAACACAAAGATTAGAAACAAACCCAGAGTTTCAGAAACCTCATCATTTTTGCTGGAAAAAGCACCAACTCCATTCTCTCCTCTTTCCTTGCTTTGTATTTTGCTGCCTGAATGTTGTAGGATTGCATTTGCTTTCTTAGCCACCAGAACACACTATGAGCTTGTGTTCAACTGATTATTCACCTTGACCCCCTACTACTCTTCTGCATCATTACTATAGACAGTCTCGTGTCACGTATGCAACCCAGATATGTCACAGATGCATTTTTTATCAAGTTCCAGTCACTCCACAGAACTCAGTTGTTATTACTGCCTCTTCAGTCAAGCTGGGGGGCTAGATATAAATTTGATCCAATATTGTTATAATTAGATGCTTTCAAGAGTTTATAAACTGTTAGCTTTGTCAACCAAGTGTTCTGCTTCACTCCTCACATTAGTGGCATATTTTTTCATAAAATCCTTCTGATAACCATTTGCAAAGACATCATTCTTTATTGTTGGTATCGTCTTACCCACCCTTTCAAGCCCATCTGGGATAAGCATGAAACATAATTGACCTACGATTACATGGGCCAGGCCTGTTAAAATACTGGAATAGCATTAGTTTTGCTTTGATCCTTTCAAATTTCCCCATTATTCCAAGGTTTGACAAATATCAAGTCAACAGATCACTTGAACCTCTTGAGTAACAAGGTCATAGTAGCAATTACTTCTCTGACACACCTCCATGTTTTCAAAGTTTAGCTGGCTTTTCCTGTGTGAAAAGCATTACAGTTCTTAGATGAAAGCCAGCACTGAGCTACTATTGACATTGTAACCAGTGATTGCTCAAACAGCTGTCATACCTGAAGAATGGCAACTAAACATCACAAATGTGAAGGTGACGACAGTACCTGTGACACCTACGTACTCAGTGCTCTGCTGAGGGTTTGTAGCAAGCTGAAACTTCTTATATCTCCTTTTCAAATGAGAAAAGAAAAACCCTTTTATTTTAGGCAAACAATCATTAGAACAACTGTGGGATTTATTTCATAATTTAGTATTATCAAAAGAATAGGTAACATATTAATTCTGTTCAGCTTCAGCACATCTACAGTTGACATGCATCAGAGAATCAAAACATTTTCTGTCTTCAGCTTACTTTTGTATCCTGTTTTTTTTTTTTTTAAACCGTTTCTGCATGCTCACTCTTATGTTTACATGTCAGTAGCTTTAAATTGCAGGAAAGATCAGTGTTTTGGAGGCGGAGGGAAGGAAAAAAAAATCAATAGATAGATACAGGTTACTAGTGGCTTTTATAATGAGTAAAGAGCTTTGCCTTTGTCTCATCTTCCTTTTGGGGTTTGAGAAGTTTTTTTTTTCATTCACTCAGCTTTCAGAAACAATTTTACCAATTTCTCAACTTTACACTGAGGTTGCAGTCTTGTTGAGCAGAGCTACCTTTCGTTCATCTTGGATATGCTCTCTTCAAGCAACACCCCTTCAGGCTCTCTGCTCTGGTTTCTTTTCTGCCACTGTCAGATTTCCATGCTTCTCAACTTGACTGTAGAGGACTTGGGGAGGTCAAGGACATAGATTGGCCCTAGAGCATTGTAAGCCTTAGCATACCATTAATTACGGTCAGTTAAAACCTGAAGAGTTTTACTACAGTTTAATAAAGACATTTGAAATTCACACATTGAGTTGACTGACTTACATGTCCTTGTATGTGAAAAAAACAGGCAACCCAAGTAATCTTATTTTTCACAAAACTGCAAGTAAAATCTTGTCCCCTTTATTTAAATCAAATGCAGCTTATCTGTGTGCCATCTGGGAAATAGAAAAATCATTTTGCTTCTAACCTCTGGGAAAGTATATGACAATGACAACAGCCACTTTGCAGTAATAATGAAGTCTCTTCCATGAATATTCACAGTCAGATGCACATGAAAAATGTGAAATGTATTTGCCTCTTCTCTGTCTTTCCATTTTGCATTAGATAGAGAACATTGTGAGTCTCCCCTCTGCACTGGTTCTCAGTCTTTGTGCATGTGGAGCATGCTTCATACAGACCTGCTCTTATCACTCAGCAGCAGTCACATCCCACACCAATATAGACTGGGTATTTCCACCAGCTTTTCATTCCAACTGAACCAAAGAATATGCCCCTCAGTATCTGCAGAACTGTTACATGCCATCATTAGGAGCCATTTCTTTCATGTGAATGCACTCAAAATTCAAGAAAGAAGGCACTGTGAAAGCTGGAGGGTTATTTAAGATTGTGAAAAACAGTTCCAGATCACTGTACAATCCTTGAGAAGATGAAATACTTGAAGCTGATGGTGTGAATTGCAGGGGTGGGGAACCTAGCCACACACAGGACAGGACAGGACATGGACATGAAGGACGGGGAGAAATCAAGGCAATGATCTATGAAAGAAACCTTTTTTTCCTCAACTAATTGATGATATAAATCATTTAAAGGTCTACTGATAGGACCAGAAAAAATACGGAATTGCTCACCTAGACGGAAGATCACACCTCTATTAATATGTTGTATGCCACCTTGCTTTCCCAAAAGACTTTCTGCTGTGCTTCAGGTGGACAGAAGTTGCATAAGAGCATCTGTAAGCAGCTTTGAAGCGTGACGGCACGTGTCTGAAGCATCCTTCTTGACACATACCAGGCCTACACCAGACTATTGCTTTCAATTAGTAGCCATGCACCAGATGCTGACAGCCACTTGCTCTACAAGCAGCTAATGTCCCCTGTTTAGCCATACAGGCACTCACACTTTCACTTCAAATCTGCTAAATCTTTCTCCTGCAGTAACATTTGGCCTGTTATTGTTTACCATCCCCTTCTCACCTCAAGTCATTCACTCACAAAAGGTCTGTTCTGCTTGCTCCTGTTTCAGGATTCTTCAAACTCCCATCATGTCTAAGATCAAACTATATTTCAATGACTCAGTCTCTCAGAAATCCCCATGTTTTTCCTTAGAGGCAAAAGTATGGCCATCCTGTTTGTCTCCTGTCAGCAATACAACGCCCATTCTCCCTCCCACGGTTTGCACGGCCTTTTGCAGTCCAGCCTCAAGCTCACCAGGCTTATCAGGTGCACAGTTCCCAAACCCAGCAGATACCCTTTGACTTTTCTGCCCCTCAGCCATGACACCCTGCCTCACTCTGTGCAGTAATCCCAGCTTCAGGTTAATTGATACCCTATCTACCACTCCAGATCTGCATCACATTATTCATTATTTTTATTAGCACTTGGCTGTGTTTTTACTAATAATGTGAACTGAGAAAAGAAAAATCCCAGTGCAACCCACTGAAACTTTATTCTAACAATTTTACATTTTCTCTAGGTGGGTTACGTTTGCTTGTGAAAACTTCGCAGTTTTGATGTAATATCAGATGGTTACCAGATATAGTTTTATAATTATATCTGTTTTGATTAACAGAGTTATATTAAGAGCTTGTTAATTATCTAATTATCAAATTGTCTAATTATTCATATAAGAAATTAAGCAAACTCATCACTTGTAGCTATTGCCTGTGAACCCCTAACAAGAAATGTAACATATCAAAAACTTTTGTGGAAAATGAAATTTGTATGTTTAAATACATTTGTCTCTCTAGAACTTTATCACTTCTGATGCTCCCATACTCTATGCATTTCTCACATACAATAGATTAGATATATTTATACCATTTTTATGTTTGTACAAAAATATTAGAGTTATTTAAACAAACAAAAACTCACCACACAACTGAAAATCTTTATCTTGGAGAGTGCTGAGTGTCCCCAACCTCCATGCAGCCAGTGGAACATTTATTCCACTCAGGACAGGAAGCAGCAGCACACCTCAGCTTTTCAGCTGGGAACAATTTCAGGAGCAAAGCTGTTTGCAGGTTTCCACTCTAGTTGCAAGACCAGCTAGCATGCTAGCATGATTGGCTAGCATGGTATAAATATTTGGGATATGCAAAGGTGAGGAAGAAGAAAAGACCCTGAAAAAACTCCTGAAAGTAACAAGAATGTGCCAGCTCTCAGCGGGAACAGAATTACCCTGCCACAACTGTCTCTCACACAGCGTGAGGATAAACTGCAGAGTATGGGACACCTTCTCACCAGACAAAGCTCTATTCTCCAGCCCTGGGGTAGTTGCACTGTTTAACTATGCCAAAGGAGCTCAAGTGGTAGAATGTGTGTTATGACAAGCCAGTAACACACAGCCTTTTTCTTTTAAGTCTGCTGCAAACATGCCTGCTGAATTTCACTAAACTGTATCTGCGTGTGACTTTCTACACAAACTATAAACTAATTTGTATACTTCAGCATATGCTTCAGCTCTAACTCAGCAGACTCTGTCTGCATCTGCTAAGGCAGAGATTGCATAGGATTCGATAACTTGTGCCAAGGGTAGGTGACAGATAGGGTCTGAGAAGCTAGCAAGTGCAGGAAGATACATGGGAATATAAGAAGCTGTGCTCAAGATAGACGCTGTTGGGCTGCCGAGTGTGGCTTTATCTGAGAAGTGAGCTACAGCTCCACTCATTGTGGCTTTTGCAGATGCCAGAGGACCTGCCTTTTGGCTGCTCCCTTGAAAAATAATCCAGACAGCACCTACAACACCAGCACTGACTGAAGCTGACATAGCTGCA
The DNA here is from genome assembly GCA_013401255.1 of Urocolius indicus. Taxonomy (NCBI): domain Eukaryota; kingdom Metazoa; phylum Chordata; class Aves; order Coliiformes; family Coliidae; genus Urocolius; species Urocolius indicus. Next base: position 186,606 of record WBNH01001668.1, on the reverse strand, counting down.
CGATGAAAGGCTGCTCTGAGGGAAGGTATTGGCTTGTGTCCAGAGGCTGATGAGTCCCTTGGCTGCCAGGTATCTGGTGATATAGGTATAGCACAAAGCTTCATGAATCATGGAAGTTAATATAGACTACAATATGATTGGCCTTGGTCAGCCCTCTGTGAACACTAATGCTTCTGAATGCCAACAGAAAGAAGTGAGCAACACTGTCTAAGAGTTATCAAAACACTTCTGCAGTCTGGTAAATGCTCTGTTTCAATACATATCTTTACAGTCAGATTTGTGGCATTGGAGGAGCTCTGGAGTACAACTAATAACCTCTTTTGTTATTCCTTTTTAAAAAAGAAAAACCCAAGCTCAAAAAGTAAGCATCATTTCAGTTCAGGACTACTGAGTTTGTTCAGACAACAGCCCCAGGCTGTCACGGCCTCCCCAGCTTGTATCCCATCCTCTACATCCTCACAAAATCCCAAACAATTCGGATGGTGGAAGATACCACAGGGCTCCATTGGAAAGTGTTTTCACCAAGGACTCAGTGAAAGCTTTCAGAGCTGAAGGAGGCCAAGCACTCTCCTTCCCTCCTCCATTCGCTGTGAACAGAAGCCTCAAGCCCTGGCTGTGGGACCACCGGGGACAGGCATATAATGAGCCCTCACTGCCAAACAGCACGGTGTTGCTGGCCCCCTGTGACACTGGATCTACAAGTGTGGGCTAAAAACATGCCTCCTCCACTCTCACCACAGCTCTGTCCTGAATAAGTTGACTGCTGACAAGTCCAGGAGGGGATCAGCCTTTTGACTTGTGTAGTCTGATGAAAGCTAAGATTACAAATCTTTTTTGCAAATAGTCCCCAAGTGAGTCACAAAAAAAAAAAAAAAAAAAATAGGGAGGAGAGTCTGGTAACATTACCAGACTCAAACCAAAATACAATGATCCTTAGGTTACAGTGTCAGCTGGAAAGCTCTAACCACTGAGGAGGAGAATGGATTTCCAACCCTTGTCAAGATTAAAGACACTGATCATGACTTCAGACTAATAACAGGGTTCCTTGTGTACCCTGTCACCACATAATCCATAGGGAAATGGGAATGGCATCTGAAAGGATGAAGGTATTACTTCTAGAGGTAGTAAATGCCACTATGACACTTCTCTTGAAATACACTGAATAAGGCTACCCACCTTCTCCATCTACCCAAGGGCATCTCCTGCAAATAGCCTACAGAGCAACTCTGTAACTCAGGCTCCAGGTTCTCTGCTACTGCTTAAGCTCTATAGATTCAGAAATCAAACCAAATTTAAGAAAACTTTGACATATCTCCTTAAACAAAAGTGATTTTATGATCAGTAGAGTAACCCAGCAGCCTCTTAAAAAACTTTGTAAGAATTTCAGCAACATCAATTAAGTAAATGTATTATAAAATCTACACATCTGCGTAATTCATGCAACTTGGGGAAAAAAAAAAAAGCTACTTTGTTATTTATTGCCAAACAGAATAACATTTGGATTTAGATTTTAAGGGAGAAAAAAAAAAAAAGACTAAGTAAAAACTAGCATCAATATTATCCTGGGAAGATGCTTCAAGGAAAACAGTGCAGGGAAGGGATAAAAAAGGACTTGTCATTGCACAGCTTTAAAATTATTTTTGTCTGTCTGAAAGGTATATATCCAGAAAGAAAATAAATACCAATTCAATTGTGAGTTAGAAAGCTCTTCTACCACTGCGTTACTTTGTTTTCCTTAGCTCTATTTCCAGAGTCCATGTTTCATTAATTCAAATGTAATGTGAGTCTCTACTTCTCATACACATCTCTACTCATTCTGACTCTTACAGAGCTGGACAGTTTCTTTAGAACTTGCTTCATTCTTCGCCAAAGCAGATAGGGCACAGTGTCTTGGAATTAGGAATAAATCTCATTATTTCTAATGCTGTAGCAGAAGAGTCATACTGAGGTGGAGAGAGAATGAGAGTGAGAGGGCAGAAGTCTGAGCAGATCAGCAGTGATTAAAGATGTCACTGTAGCTTTAGGTTGGTTCACAAAGCATGGCAATATGAGCTTTTCTGCTTTTCAGCCAGCTCCCACAGCAGTATCTGAAAGCTCGACTTTGGTGCCTGCAGCTCGTAGATAAGCCACAAAGAGCAACGTGAACACCCGAACAGTGACATCTGGCAGGAGAACCATGTAACCTCACAAAGGAAAGCTGCCAAACATGAGTTGGTATCTTGTGGTTATAAACCCTCAGACCTATGTTCTAACAGGATTCACATAGGATACGTTCTCCTCTGGCCATAGTCACTGATCCTGGCACAGGATCTTTAACTAAGTGAATCTCTGCCCCTGGTTCGGGGTTCTTAGCAGAATGAGAAGCTGTCCATCTCCTCCTCTCTTTCATAACTGACCTTGGAGTCCACATGGTCGCTTCTCTCTCTTCCCACTCATTGCATCACCACCAGCCAGAAGAAGAAGGGATAGAAGAAGGAAGAAACAAGAATAAGGAGGAAGAAGCCTCCTCTTCCGGCTTCTACTTAAAAAATGATTGTGGAGGCATCTAATTGGCTCAGCCCCAGAAGCTGGTCTGGCGCAGAGCTGGGGAGAGTTTCGAACAACTTCTTACAGGAGTCTAAGCAGGGATTGCCACCTTACACAGCTTCTTGAAATTCACTGCTGCTACCTTTAATCTTGAGGCCTGGCCATGTGTTAAGAGATCCGATTCCTGTATGCCAACAGACCATTTTGGAACCATACAGTGGCTCTTCTTATCACGTTTACAGTACAGGATATCTTTTGTTAATTATAGTTGCATTGCACTATCAAATTGCTTGATACATTTTTCATTACAAGTATTCTAGCTATATTTGCAACCATTTGTATAGTTTGATGTTAATAACCAGAGCTTTAGCTCCAGCTCAGTGCCTGTCAAATTATTTCACGTATTTTATCAACAGTACACAAGGTATATGTAAGGTCTTCAAGGCTTTTCCAGAAATGATACTAGAACACAGGGATCTTTTTGTTTTATTAATGTATACAGAGTCTGCATTAAGGACTCTGCTGATTACCAGAGGGACCGGCAGTCTGGAGTTACTGGGAAGTCCAATTCCCCTTCCCTCCCCTTCTCCCCCAGTTTTAAATGCTTTTAGTGTTCTCAAGTAAACCCTGCATTTAGTATTGTAATTTAACTCATTCTCCCATGTTACCATCCATAGAATGTTTTCTGGCATGCTCACAAAATTCCACTGGAGACCTTTTTTGGCATCTACTTCTATAGCATTTTGTGAATTTATTAAACAAAACTTAAGGGATACAAAAAGAGAAGGATTACAGAGACATCACTTGGTATGCAGTTCAAATATAACTGTAATGAAGTTTGATGTGTATATACATTCAGAGTTTTTATGGGCTTTTTTTCTTTTTAAATTAAACAGTGAATACACTACTCCTTATTACAGTAATTATTTCCAGTAAGAATTATAGCTGCACAACTAGAACATTTTACACCATCTTCCATAACAGATGTGAATCTCTGATTCCCCACCCCACCTCCTGCCCTTGTTCCCAGTCAGGCTTTTGTAAGCAATTGTTTTCATATTTATTCTTGGCATCAATGTCAGCCATGTCAGATGCATAAAGTGTTCCCAGCACTCTTACACACAAATAAGCACTGAAATATATATGTCCTGAACTCTGTTATGGCTAGTTTCCTCCTGTTCATATTTTTTGAAGACAGATCATTTGTTTGAAGACGGTACAAGATATTCCTCTTAATCACATTTAGAAGTGTTTTTTAACTTCAAGAAGAGAAATTGCAGTTGGGTAATTACCGTCTGGGTAATCTGTGCCAGTGCCAAGTCACACACACGAAAGCGTTTCCTGATGTTCAAATGGAAGCATGTAACACCTTTTTCTCATTTCTTTTGGTGCAATTCGGATCTATGTGGGCTATGATACCTGGCAGAATGAATGCAGCAGATCAAGCAAGATGCACAATCCATTCAGAGTTCAAACCACCATTTGTGACATAATTCCTCAAGATTCTCTATCTTTAGGGATACTTGCTATGCTGGTATCTGGGAGGCCAGTGTGAATACTTATCACAGCAACCAGCACTGCTGAAAAATCATTCTCCCTTACTTCTCTAGAAGAAATCCTTATTCTTCCTTTATCATGGCAGAGCAGAGACCACCTATTGTACACATAGAAACTTGGCTCAGAACAGGAGAGCACGTCTACTGTCAAATACATCGTGGCACAGTCCAAAAGAAGAGCAAATGTGCAAACTGCTGCAGTGCAGCCCTTTGGTAAATACTCTGTCTGGGTAGGAAGCAGCCATCTTAGTGCTGACAGATCCCACCAAATTCGGGACATTGCCTTAAGTCTTAAACCTATTCTTGATTAAATACATTAAAATGCCTTTCAAGTCTCATCCACGGAATGTAATTCCCATGTCTTATTTCATTTGCCAATTTTAGCTCATCACTCATGAAATAAATCCAAGAAACAGGTTGCCTAGACCACCATGTGCAACGTCTAAAACAGAAAGGATTTTTAAGGTAAAGCGAACAGTCTGTAATGTGGTGATTCCTCACGTAACCGTACAAGGCTATAAAGCACATCCACAGGGGGAGGAACATAATTATTCAGTAACCTACAAAAATTCTGTCCTTTTGTTTTCTGCAAAGGCCTATTCATTTGACATTAAAACAAGTCTATGAAAAAAAATGCATAAGAGACTGCCAAGATGATAATTTCTACTGGTGTCACAGCAGTTGTGTGCAGAACATCCCATGGGAGGGAAATTGATGTCACATCTAACACAGTGAGTCTTGAACACTTGAACATTTTTGAATATCAGTTCAAAATTAAGTTTTCAAGAGCTACTTGCTATACCATCCTGTTAATTCTGCTTTCAGAGTGAACAGAAGCACCATGCAGACAAACATTTGTAGGTGCTGAACACCTCCTCCCTCTCCTTACTTTACTGCCTCAAATCTTTCCTGCTCCTCTGAGCTCCCCATGGTTTCCAGCTACCAGAACCTTTCCAGAAGTAAAGATGCCACTGCAATACATATGTCGCTAAAGATAAATGAAACAAAATAGAAAATAGTGTTTAAAGCTAAAAATAACCATAGACTATTCTTGTATTGGTTGGGTGGATAAGACAGGGAAGAAAAGCACAGTAACAAATTCAGACATTACGCAACCTTAATCAAGAAAAGATGTTCCATGGATTTATGTTTATTACAGAGCTCCTACCCAAAACCTCAAATTACCCTAATTTGAAACACAGTATGCTTTTTTAATTTAAAATACTTACCAAAAGAAACTAAACCTTGCAAGAGAAAGAAACAATCTATCTTTTTTGCCTCTAACTATAAACAACTTGCATTGCAGCCAGACAAAAAGAGCAGGTCTTTAGGTCTTTAAAGGACTCTATATCCTTTAAATGCCCAGAACATGGTCTTGTTCACACTAATTCCATTAGGACCAAATTCTGGGACTGCATCTCTTTCCCTTTCCCCCTCACAAAGTCCCCAAGATTTTCTTTACTCCCCTACTATACTGTGCAAATATGCAGCAACTTTACTTTGTGCCATCATTTTGTGACTTAGAAAACCCTCCCATAAAATATAGGATTTTTTTGTATATGGCACTTCAAACTGTTACCAGTGAATGCAGCACAAAAGTTACCACTACTGAAATGTTAGAAGTTGCTGCATGCTGAGAATTTACTCCCTCTTCCACTTTCTCTGCAAAAACAGAGAAAATAGTAGTCTCATTTAAAATTACAAAAGTTTAAATTAGGAAAAAATTTGGTTCTTGGAGCCTTTTCTTTTCCTTTTCCAAACGAAACAAATAGAAAAACAAATTCCTGGGGCATTGTCTTTTACCAGGTTCCCCCTTACAGAAGCAGTCTTTGATCAAATATCTGAACAAATTAATACTATCCACTTATTTGTTTCCCCAATGCTAGCTTCTCCAAAAGAAGCTCGTGAATAGCTTTGAAAAACAAGATTAAGATAAAGGGGTTCTTGAGATCACTACACTAAGCACATGTTTATGTTCTAAAGAATCATATAGTACCGTGAACTACAAATCACAAGTAGGTAAATTACTCTCAGCTTATGTACAAAAGAAATGTGATTTCTATCTGTTAGCTGCCATCCTTTACATCAGCTTATGCATTGAAGTATAAATGCACCTACTACTCAGTAGAAGAACAAAGGCCGATGGGATGGTTTATAGCTAGGCACACTTACCCAGTCAGCTTCTAAATGACCAAAAGGGTATTATGAAAAAACTATACTCATTAAAGTGTTCAGAATAATCAACACAGGTAACAGAGGTGATGCAGCACCCCTGAGATGCCAGAAAAATATCACACTTGTAATCGTTTCTTTCCATTAGGCAACAGGTTGAATATCAACCTTAAACTTCCCATTAGTAAAAGATTAGAAAATTAAGCACAGTCAGGCATCTCTGCTTCTCTGGTCCATGTAGCGACAGGTACAGGAGAAGGAACAGTGTCTGTCATAAGAGAATGAATCTGTCACTGCTGCGGCAGCTTTATTTACATCCAAGAAACATATACAGATCACAGTCAGATGAAACTGAGAATCTGTGCAGAGTCAGGAACCAAATCCATATATTCCACGTCCTATACAAGGTCATCAATTGTCCTCAGGTAAGCTACAAGGATGCCTTCAAGAATATTCTGTTAATACTGAACAACCAGGAAATCAATTGTTTCTGTTCTTTGTCCTCTCTTAATTTGCTATTTATTAACATTAAAGCCATTTAATTTACTGAAAGGAAATTATTTCTGTGAAAACAGAAAATACCTGAAAATTAAATATAGGTTTCTGGATTATTAAATGAAGAGTAGTCTCACAGCAAATCTGATGTATGAAATGTTGATGGGATGCAGAAACACAATACAAAGTAAAATAGATGTTACATAAGAGCATAAAAGGTGAAAAAAACCCACACACATAGCCCTCACTTATATTCCACAGAGCACAAACCCTCACAATAATGAAAAAAAAAACAAAGCACACAGCACTATTTTGTACAATGCATCAATGTAAAATAGAAAGATCACAGCAATTTACAGACTAGTATGGCTAGAAGTTCCAGGATAAACACAACTCCAGTCAACATGGAAGTGGCCTTTTCTGATGGCTGTGGATTGATTTTCTTGGGGCTTATCCTTGAAAGCAATATATCTTCCTGAATAGGTGTCTCTTTCACACCTGTCCTCAAGAGCTGTAGATTAACAACTAATCATGGTTCTTCAGCTCAGTGAAACTGCTTCAGCTTTAGAATCATTTACAGGATAGGCCCTTAGAAATGCTGGGACTTCAGCACCTACTTACATAAAGACTAGCATTTTAATCAGAAATTCACTAGTCACTTGTTTGTCCTTATGTCATGATTTGACATGGAGCCATTTCTGGTAATGGGGAAGGGGCTGTAAAGATGGCTCCTGTAAGAAGTTGCTCGAAACTCTCTCAAGCTCTGATCCAGACCCATTTCTGGGCTGAGCTAATTGGGCACCTCCACGATCACTTTTTAAGAAGCCGGAAGAGGAGAGTGCTTCCTGTTGTTTTTTCTTGTGTCTCTACTTCTTTTCTGGCTGGTGGTGGTGCAAGGAGTAGGAAGAGAGAGAGAAGCAACCATGCAGATTCAAAGGTCAGTGAGGAAAGAAAGGAAGTGTGCTGGAGCAGAGACTCTCCTGCATGCTGTGGAGAGGACTGGTGAAGCAGAGATTTGTTTGCACTTCGTTAAAGACCTCGCATCAGGGGCAGTGATTCTCTTCATTAAAGACCCCGTGACAGGAGCACTGATATGGCCAGAAGAGACCATGTCCCATGTGAGGGACCCAATATTCACAAAAGCTGTAACTGTGGAGAAGAACCCACGCCAAAGAAGCTCATTAAAATTAAGCCCAGAAGTGGCCACTTCCCATGGGAGGGACCCTATTTCTGCAGAAGCTGCAACTGTGGAGAAGAATCTATGCCAGACATATTCATTAAGGACTCCATCTTGTGTGAAGGGCCCTGTATTGGCAGAATCCGCAGCTGCTGCGAAGCACCCACACCAGAGAAGATCATTAAGGAATGTGTTCCAGGGGAGTGACCTCGTATTGGAGAAGGGGAGGAATGCAAGGAATCATCCTCATCTTAGAACAGAGAAGTAGCAGAGCCCAACAGTGTGAGACTGACCACATCCCCCATTCCCTGCTCCCCCCAGAGCTGTTGAGAGGGGAGGAGGTAGAGCTAGCGGGAACAGTGAGCTGGGCCTGGGGAGAAAGGAAGGATGAGGAAGAGAGATCTTAAAGTGCTGGTTGTAGTTTTCTCATCATCCTACTCCCTTTTTGCTTTTGTTCTGTTCTGTTTCTTGTAGGTAGTAGAATAAACTTTCCAGCTTTCCTTTCTAAGTTGAGTACCGGAACATGTTTTGTCCAGATCCATAATTGGCAGCAAGCCCTTCCTGCCCTTGTCTCAATCCACAACAACCTAGCTTATCTCTTTTTCCTCCCATTTCGCTGGGGCCTCTGCCATCCTAACAAGGGTGGGGGTGGAAGGGGGCCACTGAGCAAGAGATTGTCGTGGTGCTTCTGTGCTAGCTGGGCCAAATCACAACATCTCATCAAATTTGCAAGCACAAATTTAGAAGCCACCCCTAATTTCCCATTCCAGTTGTGAAAAGTGAAGTCATTCCTAAAACACTTGACAAAAATGTAGGCAGCTCTGTTTCATAACATACATTTCACACTGGCAATTCACTGCAGCTCACAGCAAAGACAAGGTAATGCAGATTGTCCCAATACTAACAGCACAGGCCTTCACTGCAACACAGATGCAGCAACACAAACATCAATAAAATTTCATCCTATCGAATTTGGATGTGAGCATTTGGATGTGAGCACTTGAAGTACTAAACATTATTATTCCAGAACCCGCAAACATAGGTATGAAGTCTTCTGAATCATTTTCAGGAGGTGCCTTAAACTCCAACAGACATGCTCTTCACTACTGACTGTAGAAAGCCAGTAAAGGATAGTACTAATGCAGCCACATAATTCAGTTATGTACCTCAAATCAGTATGATTAATGGTCCTGCAGTATTTAAATCAGGGTTATAAGGACAAGCACATACCAGGATAACCCACATCTTTGGGTAGTTATCACTGAAGTCCACACTACTACTTTCTGGTTATTTCCCCCACAAGTTCAAAGCCAATGCAGCTACACCACTTCTGATACAGCTATCCCCTTTTATTACACTGTACAGCCACACACTTAGTTTGGCCTAATGCATTTGGTCTCTTGTTGCAGTTTAAGTAGCACCCAGGCAGAGAAAATGCTAAAAGTGCAACCAGCCTGCCTCTCTCTGTGTTACTGCACATCACTCACTGCTCTCAGCATGGTTACCAAACCTGTAAGCGTAGCTTGGAGCCACATGGCCCATGAATTGCACAAGAGGAAGTTTTCACTCCCATGCCTGTGCTGCAGGGATACAACTAAGTGCTAGTGTCCTTCAGACCAAGGGCTTGGATCCTAATCTCAAAAGCTTTCTAAGAGATAGGCATCCACACATTTCTGACAGCTATAGTGCTGATATAGATTAGAGGAAAGTTTAGGTCAACGGAGGATTAGATCACCCTCAAAAGGCAGGATGACAAAGTAGGAACCCACAGGTCAGGGAAGATCATACCAAGATCAAACTTCAATTTCACATCAAGGGAATGAGAGAAAATAGGTAAATAACTAGCTTTAAAAATTCATCCATGTTCCTGTCTGGCACTGCATTTCTGACTGATACTGATATTTTCCAGTTTCTGCTCAGCAGCTGATCATTTATGGAATCTTCTTTATCAAGCGTCCAAATACACAAAAAGCTTTTTTAGCTATAGGAAGATAAGCGTTGCACTCTCTGCACAATTTACAACCTAAGCCTATCAATTTTGCTGTATTAGAGCAAGAAAAGCAGCATTGCATTGGTGAGCAGAGGGATAGCCCATAGACACATTAAGAATCAAGATTATACTCATTTTTGGGTCTTTACAAACAGATAGCACAGTCAGAGAAAGCAGGAAGTTTAAACTGCTGTTCCCCACATGTCTTCACATGTGGCACTAGGGCAATCTGAATGGTGCTGAAAAGGGTAAAGAAGAGGTACTACAAATCAGAAAGAAGCAACCTGCACCCATTTCCTAAGGGTCAGTTCTACTGCCAGCTTAGCAGTCCAAGGCCTGCCATCCCCCACGCTTACTCACAAAGCTTCCCTTATTACTGAGCAGTATGATACTTGCAACCCTTGGCACTGCCCCAGCAGAGCTCAGCTATACCAGAAGACGGAGTACAGGAGGCATACCACTTCTACAGCTGAATACAATGAACTCTCCAACTCTTAGCTTGAAAAATTAGTTGAGTTTGTTTGGCCATAACGGTAGCTCTGTTACTTGAGTACAGCCCAACATACTATCTAAAAAAAAAAAAGTTTAAATAATAAAAACATACTCTTTCAACTAGTCTACGTGTCCACCTAGTTTGTCAATTTATCCACAGTCCTATTGTTCCAAGGCCCTGCTTCCTAGTAGTACCACATAGTTATCACTAGCTAGAAAGCAGCACCCAGTAGTACACAAAGGTAATAAGACGTCTGTTTTTTGAGATTTGCAGTGGTAAGCAGCAGTTTAAATAAAACGTGGGGAAGTTAAATGAAGATAGACTGTCTCTGGTATACAATAGGATGAAGGAAAAATGTTGCCAAGATCACTACCTCTCTACCCAACTGAAATTCAGAAACAGAAAAGGAAAATTAATCAAAGTTTATCTGCAGAATTGTAAAAAGCACTCTGAAGAAAGCTTTTGTTGATTGCTGATGGAATGGCTATCCATGTTTGTATGTGGCTTTAAAGACATAGGTCTCTAAGTGCCAAAAAGAAGAGAAGTATAGAAGAAGGCACAAGAAAGAAGCAGAGAAGAAATAGTTCCCACTGGAAAAATACCTCTACCCACACCAGGCTCTCCTCTTATTGTACCTCTTCTCAAGTCATTCCTCTTGGCTTCAGCAATACCTTCCACACAAGGCTAAGTGCCAGCCAAATAGTTCATAAATTCTGGCTTGATATGGCAACAACCACAGCAAAAATTAGAGGAAAGGGTGGGAGAGAAGTGAGGATTAAAAATTGAAAACATCAGCTTGATCACTATAATTCATCACTAAAAACTCATTTGTTTTTAAGTTGTCTTCTCCCACAGCAGAGGAGACAAAGCACTTGACTTTGAAAGCATGAAGCAATTTCTGCAGAGCAATCAGGTTTCCTCTCATCAGGAGCCCCTTCACAGGAGGTCACAAGGGAGGTCCCAGGAATTATATCTGGGAAGGGGTGCATGGAGCCTAGTGGATGTTCTTTAGTTTATTCTCCCTGGGTGGGAAGAGAAGCAGGCTAAAAAGAATGTTTTCAGGCATTAAAAAAAAAAAAAAAGTGTTCTTGCTCCTTGTAATCTTGTTAAAAGGAGTCACTGTGTCAGTTTTCCTTTTCTGTTTTGTTTCTTTTTTAGCAAAGTTAGTAATTATCTTCCAGAGTACAAAAGATATTACAGTAACCTCAAAATGCATAGGTTGAAGGAGACTAAAAATCCCAGACCTCAGTACCAAGCTGCTTTCATGCCTGGTTGTTATGTCTGACAGATGGCCAAAAAGAGGAGCTTCTTGGTGGTGGCTTCTGGATGTTGATTTATTTTTTTTCTTTTTCCATAAAAACTGATCTAGCAGCACAGCCAAACTTATTCTCTCCTGCAGTTCAGCAGGATACTGTTTGCATTAAAGATCATATACCCTCTTCCAGCTACACTAAACCATCTGTGCTAGAGTGAAATGGCTCCCTGTCTCTGATAGCATTTATGGCTGCCCCTGGAATGCACTAGTTGTACCAAAGGGATGCCATTTCAGCATCTCCATTGCTTACAATTTTATTAGCATCTGGCAGCTACTGACTTTCTCTCAAGTGGGAGAAAGAATGGGTACAGAAACATGCCTCTGAAACAGAAAGATAATCTGTAAAATGGTGTGGTTTTGTGAGGGATTTAACTGAAAGTTTCTGGGGTTTCTTCTCATCAACATAACTGGCAAAAAAACTTCCACTTTAAGAAACAGCAGTGAACTACCATCAGCTTTGAGGTAAGAAGGTACTTTGCAAGAGGCACCAAGAATTCACAAAATCTGTTTTCTACCAGATGGTGAACACAGCCCAGCCACCTGTGGACAACAGGCAGCTTTGACTTGGGAAAAGTCAAAAAAATTCCAATGGTTAGTTAAGCTCCAATTTCATCCCCATCACCACAGCTCTGTACACATCTCGATATGCAGTCATCACTCCTTTAAAATTGTGTCTACATTTCTACTTCACATGTTCTAGTCTCTTTGATTTCTCTCAAAACCATAAGTCCCTTGGAATCACTATTATCCCAACTGTAACATCCAACTTACAATGGGCAGGTCAGGATTCGACTGGGTATCAAACTGGTTCTTCTCAAGACTCATTCACTAGATTAACACATAACGAGAAAAATCTCAGTAACGAGAAATAAAGTTTTAATTCACTAAGAAATGCTTTCCTTCTGTTGCACTATCATATACTAGGATAGATCAGAGGCAAGAGGGGAAAAGGAGCAGCTTTGAAGGAAACAGATACAGCACTACTTTGTCATGTGCCCTCTGGTTCATTAAATATTTCTCAGGCTCTGAGCCTCTGAACAGGCTATAGAAGAAAAAGACCAAGTTTGTATATATTTAGGCATTCATGCTAGCACATCATCCACTCAACAACACAGATTTAAACACAGGTTTACTAATCAGTTAAAACTGGACTCATTGCTATTTGTCATAAAACCAGTACAAAAGTGACCAGAGCCAGAGACAAATCTAATCTTCTGTGCTTCTCTCAAGAATGGGACTTCCAAGAGGACATAGCGAGTCCAAGACAGATGTTAATGACCAAAGAGTTTGGCCAACAGTGAAATTCTCACCTTAATTGTCTTCTCATGCGATACACACCCTTTATTGAAACATCTGTCAGTTGATAGTGAGCTTTGGCAATCTATGAGACGCTCAGCACAAAAAGGTCTATCCAACACTTTTCCATGCAAAAATCACACTGGGAGGATAAATGCAAAAGAGTAGAGCTTGTGACCCCAGTTACAGAGCAACAGGTTCCACAGTTAATATAGAACTACAATATTTCAGACAACAAAATCTCTACTGCTAGTCCAGATAATGTCTTTGTGCCACTGTTAACTGGATGAATTGAGAACATCTCTGCAGAATTCAAAGAAAATATCACGTTTGGGGTTTTTTAAATGATATCCAAATGAAAGTGATTTGTTTCTCTGCTTTTCTGTGCTCCCAGATCTCAATAGTCTCAGTGTTTGTATACAGCACAGGTAACAGAGATGCTATTTCCTACCATTATACTCATATGCAGAATACCGGTGTCTGAAACCACCAAGCAATAAACTGTTTCTCACTTGCTCAGGGAGAATAGAAGTTTTAACTCCTGTCGTGGTTTGGCCCAGGTAGCACAGCAGCACCACGACAGTCTCTCACTCAGTGGCCCCATTCACCTCCACCCTCATTAGGATGGCAGAGGCCCCAGCAAAATGGAAGTAAAAAGATAAGCGAGGTTGTTGTAGACTAAGACAAGGGCAGGGAGGGCTCACTGCCAATTACGGTTCTGGGCAAAACAGACTCCAGTACTCAACTTAGAAAGGAAAGTAGGAAAGTTTATTCTACAAGAAACAGAACAGAATAAAAGTAAAAAAGGAGTAGGATGATAGGAGAATTACAACCAGCACTCTCCCATCCCTGCTTTCTTCCTGGGTCCAGCTCACTGCTCCTGGTATCTCTACATCCTTCCCCTCAATGGCTCAGGGAGGCAGGGAATGAGGAATGTGGTCAGTCTCTCACAGATGGGCTCTGCTGCTTCTGTCTTCTCAGATGAGGGTGACACCTGGCATTCTTCCCCTGCTCCAATATGGGGTCCCTCTCCCAGGACACAGTCCTTAACAAACGTCTCTGGTGTGGGTTGTTCCCAGCAGCTGCAGCTTCTGCCAATACAGGGTCCCTCACAAGGGACGCAGTCCTTGGTGAATATCTCTGGGGTGGATTCTTCACCATGGTTGCAGTTCCTGCAGTTATAGGACGTCCTGTCTCTCAGGACAAGGCCTCTTCTGGGCATAAGTTTAATGAGCTGCTTTGCTGTGGGTTCCTTCCCACAGTTACAGCTGTGGATATTAGGTTCCTTCCACGGTTCACAGCCTGCTCCAAGCATAGTTATAAAGGGTCTCTCCCTCAGGACACGGCTGGCTTCAGCCATAGTTTTAATGAAGAGAACCATTGCCCCTGGCTTGGGGTCTGTAGTGAAGTGATTAGGTCCCTCCCACAGGACACATCCTCCTCTGGCCATAGTCACTGTCCCTGGCACATGATTTTCAACTAAGTGAATCTCTGCCCCTGGTTCAGGGTTCTTAGCAGAATGAGTAGCTGTCCATGGTCTGGGGTCAGCTTTAGCTAAATGAGTATCTACCGCTGATGCGGGGTCTTTAAAAAAATGAAAATAAATCTCAGCTTCACCAATCCTCTCCCTAGAATGCAAGGGAGTCTCCGCTCCAGTCCATCTCCTCCTCTCTTTCATCACTGACCTTGGAGTCCACATGGTTGCTTCTCTCTCTCTTCCCTCTCCTTGCACCACCACCAGCCAGAAGAAGGGAGAAGAAGCAGGAAGAAACAGGAAGGGGGAAGAAGCCTCCTCTTCCGGCTTAAAAAGTGATCGTGGAGGCGACTAATTGGCTCAACCCCAGACGTGGGTCTGGCTCAGAGCTGGGGAGAGTTTTGAGCAACTACTTATAGGAGCTGTCTTTACAGGTTCTTCACCCTTACCTGAAATTGCTGCCATGTCAAACCATGTCAACTCCTCATATCAAATGGGTCTAAACAGCCAAACTCTTTCCTAAGTCTGGTGGTGGGCATTCCACCTTACTCAGGCTATGTGACTTGAACTTAACATTGGTTATGAACGCAACTTACCCAAACAGCCTGACAACATGTTTCACTTTTTAGGATCTCCTCATTTTCCCCAGAAAATGTCAGAGTCCAGAAAAACATTTTCCCCATGGAGGTTGAGCAAACGCTTCCCACAATAGGTTTGCTCTGATGATAGCAATATCCCACAAAATGTTTGCTCGAAAAAAAAGAGCACTTGACACTTCTCATTGCATGAGGAAAGGTGGAAGGAAACCAGCAGCCCTCAGGTAGGCAGAGGCCAGATGGATTGTGCTTGAGCAGTTATATTATAGAGTTTCCTCTATAATGGACAATTTAAGGACTTGAGTGAGGACATACACACTGTTGCACAGGCAATGTACTTTGCTTGATCCCACTAATGGCAACATTCACGTGGAGCACATTTACACCCATAGATATCCAGGATGTCTTTCCTATCTAATCTTCTCTAATACTTTCTTATTTCATCTTAGCAAGAATCAATTTTGAGTATTTAAGCTGCAAACAATTGCTGATTGGATATGACTTTATTGTTTTTACCACCTGACAAGTTTATTCTAAAATGAGAAAATTCAGCTAACCTGATGGAAAAGAACACCATAACAGGATTTGATCTCACTTCCTGCGACATATGAAACAAAAGCAGTTATTCCAGGAGACTTTGAGAAACACTTATGGAAAATTACAGGTGATGAATAACCCACAGGAAGACTCATTTTGTTCCTTGAATGCAAGACTGAGAATTAAAATAATAGAAGAGGAAGGCTACTCGATCAAATCACATTTTGGTTCCTACTAAAAGCTATATACATTCCAGTTCCCATGATACTTTCCATCTGTTTGCTACAAGCTTTGCTTTATCAAGTAAGAAAAAAAAATCTAATCTGCTTACAGATTCAACAGATTCTTTAATTGGTTTTGCTCAAGCTATAAGTATTTCTATTATAAATTCAAAGAAAAAATCCCATTTATATGGCTTACAAAAACTGTCCTGCTGCTTTCTCTTGGACTAGCTACATGAAAAAAAGAAAACACTACTTTTCTAAGCCAAATACAAAATTTGTATTTCTTTCTTTGTTATGTTTTTAAAATGATTTTTTTTTTTTTAAAGAGGCAAGGCAGTGCCTACTCCAACACACCAGCTCCCTTCAGTGAAAAATACAGGACAGCCACCACTGACAAACAGAGCAAATAGCCTAGGCCTGTTCCACATCCTGTTCTTTGGAAGAAATGGATCAATTAGCCCAATGGAACAAGAGGGCTTTACTAAAAGCAGTATCAACTGCCTGACGAGTCTGTTTCTATCTCCCAGTCAAGAATTCTTCTGCCAATTGACTTAAATTAGAAAAAAATAAGCCTTTAATGTTTGTTGCACGCTAGTGGATATGTTGCACGCACTTCCAGTGCATCTGTCCTTATTAAATACTCAAGTGCTAAGGACTGAGCAACAAAAATTTCCACTACAAGAGAACAAAAATCCAAGACAAATCTGATCTGTTTGAGTCATATATCATTTGCTTCTAACAGATCCAATATACTGTCCTGACAAAGTCATCTGTTACCAAACTTGTGCTGAAGACTTCAGGGATCACCTTCATCACAGCAGTTAACAGCTCAAATAAATCTTGTGGGAAAACTCACAGGAATTTTTTTTGTTGTTTTGGTTTTGTTTTTTTTTTTTTTTTTAACTCTATATCCTAAAAGACCTAAAATGCAGAAATTCAGGATTTCAAAAAGGCTTTCACAGAACAGTCCATGGCTTACTGGAAGGATTTTGAAGACACATTCCCCACCAGATCCTATTGCACAAAGTCTCTATCTCTCCAAGACGTAAGTTTTTACCCGCCCAGAGATGACGAGGACCACAGATTGACATTAGACAAAACTATCATGTGTATGGCTTTCCCTTAACGTGAACCGAGCTGGAAACAGTCAGTGCCAAGGAACCATACCACTCTAAATACTAACAAATATGCTTATAAGCCACAGCTCAGTACTCACTGGCAAATTTAAACCTAACAAAAGCAAAAGAAAAGAAGAATTTGTTAATGCTATCCTGTCATGCTTAAGCATGCTCCATATATTTAAGATCTCCTATGATCTTGAGACAAGGTACTAATACATTACGTAGACTTGCATAAAAAGTAATAAACTCAGCATAGCAGAATGACTGTGTGAGTGTATATATTTGACAGTAGGCTAGCCACAGATATCTAACAACATAAAAATCAGGCAACTAGTTCAACTGAACATTTCTTTGGCTACCTTAGATAATGTTGTGTCCACATCTCCTGACATTACTGATGACTACATTCCCATTATCCTCAGTGCAGATCTTAATTAGCACTCTGTAAAACTACTGAAAGAAAATCCAAAGCTAAAAAGAAACTGTTAAGTTCAACTATGGAACTACACCAGTTTTGCTCAAGCGATTGATATTTCATTAGAAGTCTAGAGCAAATGCCATCCTCTTTGAGCAAGTGCATTTTTAAGACTTGGAATTTTACTGTTATTTTAACTTTATCACAAACCCAAACAATCTGTGTTTGTGAGCAACAGACAAATGAACATTTTACAAGTCCTCTATCTGTTCTTGCTTGAATTTCTAGCCACAGTGAACAGATCATAGAATCATTTTCTTAAAGAAAAAAAAATAAGAATACTATTAAAAGAACAAAAGACTACGAACCCTAGATTTACTCTCCCTTCAGAGAAAAAAAAAATACCACATCAGTTTCACAGGCTTTCCTGCCTGACACCTCACTGTCAACTTATAGAAGTACAGCATATATTTCTACATCCAGTTTCCATTTTGGAGGAAACCACAAAACCTCGGACATGAACACAAGGGCTATCTAGTTTTACATGAGTCTTGGTTTTGTTCTGCAGGTTAATACACAGTAAAATCCTGCAAAAAAAAATAAACTTAAGAAAAGGCACACTACCCACTACCATGCAGTTTTAAAGTGACAGACAACTGCCTGAGGAAAAGAAGAGACATATTCCTTTAAGGAAAGTTAGTTACGAGTTTTGCCTTAAAAATAGTTTTTGTTATAAGCTCTTTTAAGTTTTAAAACTAACAACACAGCTAACTAATTTTCAAACTAGAGTGGGCAAATTCTCCAACACCACATTAAAATGGCAAACCTCCAGACTGGCACTAGTTAACAAAGCACGGTTAATCTCCTTCTTATTAATGATTTAAGATATAAACCAGTTACATCTATCTTCTTTCCTAGCCCTAATTAAAGTCAGAGCTAAAATTAGTGTCAGTAGAGCAAAGATCTCCTGTTACCACTTCAATTCAAGGGTATTCTGACAGTGCATCTCACTTCTGAACTTCATTCTCTGAAGAGTGCCAAAATGAGAAATGATATTTCTAAATTGCAGCGCTAGTAATTGTTTGCTGTCTGTGATCACATTCAGTCCCCTCTGAGAACTCACAGCTTATAGAGTACTTCCACAGAAAAATGCTATGAGCCAAAATCAGGATGCAGAAAGTTGAATGCTTGACTGCACAATTTACTCTAACTTTTTCACATCACCTCCTACCAACCTGTAGCTTCATTGAAGGCTTTTTGCTTCCCCTTCAAGTTTTATGTTGGGGGCCAGAGTACCTGCCACCCATATAAATTCCAGTTCAGCAGTGACTTATTCTTAGAAAGATGAGCTAGCTCAGCTTTGACAACCTATTATGAATGCTGAGAAATCTTAAAATCAGGCACAGAAACTGCAGCTAAATCAATACTAGCCCAAACAGCTGCAGGATGCACTAGATGGCATCTTCTTCCGACTCACACACAGGCAAAGCCTGGGACACACTGAAATGATTTGCGACTGTGGCTGTCATATCTTGGTTTCATGACAAGTATGAGCAGCGGAACCAAACAAGCAGTTAAGACAAATTTCAGGCTATCTTTAAAGGAAATACAGACGTAGTCACAGTCCTGTTGAATTTGCTGCAAAATACATCTATCTTGATGTGTTCATCCACACATATTCCCCTCCCCCAGTACTGGGTCACGATTCATCGCACAGTGACATCTTTACAAACATTAGTGCTCTTACTCAGATGTAATTTCTAATTAATTAAAATCTGAAAGCCAACTACACAAGGTACATAGACAGCAGATTTACTCTTGCATTTGTGCAACATTTATTTTATTACAGTGAGAAAGTTTGGCCCTTGGAGTTTCAGAGAACTTTTTTTTCACCTAGAAAAATAAGAAAAATCTAACTAATGCTGTCTAGGTAGGTGCAGTATGAGAAAAAAAGATATTTAATAGATAAACATTACATTGACAAGTTCCATCCAGTTAATAGTCTCTAATCTTCTCTTATTAATTCAAGCCATACATTAATTATCATCAGATATAATTCAACAAATCTACTTCACATTTTTCTAGGGTGTCTCAACCATGATTTTCTTTCAAAGTTCATTCAGGATCACAAAATCTTTATGGTTGGAAAAAGCCTTTAAGGTCATCAAGTCCAACTACTAACCTCACACTCTCAAACCTCACTAAACCATATCCCCTCAACAACTCATCTATGCATCTTTTGAATATCTCCAGGGATGGCAACTCCATAGCTTCCCCAGCCGGCCCCTTTCAATACTTAATAACCCTCTCAGAGAAAAAGTTTTTCCTAATGTCCAATCTAAACCTCCACTGGAACAACCTGAACCCATTTCCTCGTGTCCTTTCTTTCATTACTAGACAGTAGAGATAAGACTTCCACCTCACTAAAACTCCCCTTCAGGCAGTTGTAGAGAGTGATCGTATCACCTCTCAGCCTCCTCTTCTCCAAGATAAACATCCCCAGCTCCCTCAGCTGCTCCTCTTGTTCTCCAGACCCTTCACTGGCTTCATTGCCCATCTCTGGGCATGCTGCAGCACCTCAATGTCCTTTACCTTCCTGTAGTGAGGGGCCCAGAACTGGACACAGTATTCAAGATGCAGCCTCATCAGTGCCAAGTACAAGGGAACAATCCCTTCCTTGGCCCTGCTGGTCATGCTGTTTCTGATACAAACCAGGATGCCCTTGGCCTTCTTGGCCATCTGGACACACTGCTGGCTCACATTCAGAAAACTGTCGATTAACACTCCCAGGTCCTCTTCTGCAGGACAGTTTTCCAGCCACTCCGCCCCAAGCCTGTAGCATTGCCTGGGGTTGTTGTGACCCAAGAGCAGGACCCAGCACTTGGTCTTGTTGAATCTCATGTGATTGGCCTTGGCCCTTCAGCTTATTCAGGTCCCTCTGAAGAGCCTTCCTGCCCTTAAGCAGGTCTGTGCTCATGCCCATCTTGGTGTCATCAGTGAACTTGCTGAGGATGCACTCTATCCTCTCATCCAGATCATTGATAAAGATGTTAAAACAGGCCCCAGCACTGAGCCCTGGGGAACACCACTGATGACTGGCCACCACATGGATTTAACTTCATTCACTAGACTGTCTGGACCTAGCCATCCAGCCACTTTTCCACCCATCTCAGAGTAGGTCCATCCAAGCCATGGGCAGTCAGTTTCTCCAGGAGGATGCTGTGGGAGACTTTGTCAAAGGCCTTACTAATGTCCAGTAAGACCACATCCACAGCCTTTCCCTCATCCACTAAGCAAGTCACCATGTCATAGAAGGAGATCAGATTGGTCAAACAAGACCTGTCTTTCATAAAGTCTTGTTGACTGGGCCTGAACCCTTGGTTATCCTGTATGTGCCTCAGGATAGTGCTCAGGATAATCTGTTCCACAACCTCTCTTGGAACTGAGGTCAGGCTGACAGTTCCCAGGATCCTCCCCTCTGGCCCTTCTTGTAGGTGGGAGGGTGACATTTGCCATCCTCCAGTCTGCTGGGACCTCCCTGGTGAGCTAAGACTGCTGGTAGATGATGGAGAGTGGCTACACAATCACTCCTACCAACTCCCTCTGCTGGTTTGGTCCCGTCCAGCCCCATCTATTTGTGTGAGTCAAGGTAGAGCAACAGGTCACACATCATTTCCCCTTGGACTAAGGGGCCTCATTCTGTTCCCCATCTCTGTCTTCCAACTCAGGTGGATGGGTGCCATGGGAAGAGCTGTTTTTTTCTATTAAGACTGAGGCAAAAAAGGCATTAAGTACTTCAGCCTTTCCTCATGTTCACTAAGTGTCCCCCTTTATCCATCAAGGGCAAAGACTCTCTTTAGCCCTTCCTTTGTTGCTAATATATTTGTAGAACCTTTTCTTGTTGTCCTTTACAGTAGTGGCTACCTTAAGTTCAATTTGAGCCTTGGCCCTTGTAATTTTCTCCTGGCCCTTTCTAATTTTCGCCCTACATGGTCTCACAATATCCTTGTAGTTCCCCTGGGCTATTAACACCAGCAAGACACCTTCCCTCATTGGCTCTCTCACCAGGTGCGTGAGGAAGTTAATCTCCCACACACTCCATAAACCTCCTGGACTATCTTCTCTCTGCTGTGTTGTATTCCCAGCAGACATCCAGTAAGTTGAAGTCCCCCATGAGAACAAAGGCCAGTGATCACAAGAGTTTTCCCAGTTGCATAAAAACATCCCATCTACCTCCTCATCCTGGCTGCTATAACAGACTCATACAAAGACATATCCCTTTTTGTTCTTCTCCCCAGTTCTTACTCATAAACACTCAATCCTATCCTCCCCATCAGTGATATCAAAACAGTCAAGCTACTCCCTGACATAGAGGGGTGCCCCTCCACCTCTCCTGCCCTGCCTATCCCTTCTGAAGAGTGTATAGTCATCCAGTGCTGCGCTCCAGTCACATGACTCACTCCACCACGTTATGTAATAGTGACTGTCAGACTTCCTGTTAGCTCTTCCTGTTTGTTGCCTATGCTGTGTGCATTGGTGTAGATGCACTTCAGATGGGTTACTGATCTTGCCACCTTTCAGGAGGAAGATGTCCTGACTTCCACGTGACGATTTGCAGATGCTTCCATGGCCTCTAACACACTAACTCTTGTTTCCTTGCTGCTGCAACTAGCCACCACAGAGGTGGCATACCCAAGGATGTCAGCAGCATGAAGCCATCCCTCAGATGCCAGCATGCTTTTCTCTGGCTTATCTTTGTCAAACCTGGTTTTTGCTCCTTTCCACCTTCAAATCTAATTTAAAGCCCTCTCAACGAGCCTCTTTAATTCTTATACCATAGTGCTTCTTACTCCACAGAATAATCACAATATGTTGACTATAGTTGATGTGCAGAAACCCTAATTCTGACCCATGACAGGTAAAAAAGATTTGCTAGAAAAGTCACTTCAAGTAGCATCTGGTATCTGATGATTGTTCATGCATTTTAAAGCATTTCCAGCATGAGCAGTCATGCTTAATAACTTGAAATACGATTTCTGAGAAGTGCAATGTGATTTTCAAATTATAGTTGCACTTAAGCAGAAAGCACATTTACTGCATTATTTCCATGTCTAGAGACAATGAAGCATCAATATTCCTGAGAACAGTTAACAGCAAGTTCATTTCAAATTTCATCTGCACATGTATGAAAAAATACAGCTAAAGAAGAGAGCTAATTTCTGTATTTTTCCCTGCTTCTATTTTAAACTGATACCAATTTTTCCCATATACAGAAAGAATATAAATTCTTTAGTTTTCTTTTAAACTATTTACATTTTAAAATATTCAATGAAACTACAAACTCGTACCACTGTATTGAAGCAAGACTGTTAAAAAAGCAGAATTCCTAATATTGTCTGCCAAAACGTCATGTTTCAGGGTTGAATATTAAGTGAGCTGAAGTGACAAAACAAGGCTCCAAACTTTACCATTAGTTTGCTCCTTCCCTACCTCAGGTCCCTTGGGACCATGTAACCTGACCAAAGCCTTCACGTAGGAATGAGTAGTTGCTTACTTACTTATAAGTATAGCACCTAAAGGGTATCAAGGAATAAGTCCATAGATGATTATATTTACCTAACAAGGCTACTTTGCTCTCCAAGATAGGCTTAGTTGGAGACAATTGGAGGAGGAAACCAACAGAAAATAAAAAGTTTAACGTCAAAATACATCACAGCAAATACACACATGCTAACAGGAGACTACAGTCTTTAATTGTAGAGGGAATGGTTCACAGAAGCTCTTTTCTCTACTGAAAACTCTCCCATGGAAAAGTGGATTTATCAAATTAGCAAAAAGTGCTGTAGATTTGGATTACAGGAAGTAGAACAGGATAAAGCCTAGTAGGGAGATTCCTAAAAGAGAGAGAAATAGTAAAATAAAATTAAGATTCACAGTGTACCAAACACTTTGAAGAGGTAAACGTTGCTCAATGAAGTACACAAGTAGAGAAGAATTCCAGCAATTGAGTCAGAAGATTAATCCAAGACGCTATGGAAAAAAAGGAATAATCCCCTCATTCAAGGACACCTACCAGCCATCTCTGTAGGAGTGGAGACACTATTAAAGACTAAAACCACAGAGCAAGGACGTTGCAACTATTGATTTAAAGAAAACACACCAAATATGCCACTGCATAAAACCATTCCTGAGAAATCCAGTGAGAGCTGGGAATCTCTCACAAAGACTGGATGAAATAACTGGGCCACATTGCCTTTACCAAGGTAGAGAAGTCTCCTGTGCTCCTTATTACTCTTCCACCTTCTAAAGCTGACACTGTCTTGTTCCATTCTGGTGTGACAGCCAGGCACACTATTATGTCAGTGATGGAGAACAAAGCCAAAGGAAAAACGTACAAAAGCAGCTGCAGCAGCTCCACACCCTGACCCTCCTTCCCACTGAAGTCACTTTAAAAAACAAATATTTTCTTCCCTGGCGACATGTTTGAACACAAAAAGCCTTCTTATTTTTCCAAGTGTCCAGTGTCTCTATTTGGGCACTATTCATACCTATGTCAAAAGTACAGTGTAGTCCTATTCCTTGTAATTCATCAAATAAGATTTTTAGCAAGACCATTATAATCACAGTCCAACACAATAGTTGCTGTCTGTGCTGCAGCAGCCTTTAGTACATTAGCATCCTAGAACAGAAAGTATTCTTGGGTATTTTATAGAAATAGCTGAAAGCAGCAGACCCACACTGAGAACCAACCCAGGAAGATGATGCATTACTCTGCAAGAAGTCTCAAAAGGAACAAACAAAGTAGAAGGAATAAAATAAGATTTTCTGTGACTCCAAGGATGAGATTAGAACTTTATTTTTTTTTCAAGCTCGAGCAGGAAGCCTTTCTAAATTACATTTCATGGATTTTATTGTATTATCTTCATGGTACAGTTATTACACATTAGAGGTAATGACTCTCTTCTGCAAGTAACCTAATATTGAACATGATTGATAGCCTCTATCTGAGCTTTAGCAAACACTGAATTTCCTAAATGATAGGAGGGAACTGAGTTGGATGAGGTGAACAGGGAATAGCTTGAGTGGATTATGTGTATGCAGATGAAAACCCAACAGCTAGGTTTTCACTAGAACACAGTTTTTTCTTGAAAACATCCACTAATGACAAAAATAGGGAAAAAAATCCCCAGATCTCCCATTTGTAGGTAGTTCTGCTTAGATGATGAATATATATATATATATATATTCTTTTTGCTGTTCTTACCGATTTGATAGTTATATAACTATTTCTATTATTGTTTTCCTTATCCATTTGATGATTTTATATATAGAGACACACATAGTACATACACATATGCACATCAATGCTTGGGAGTTGATAGGAATTTCAGGTTGAGAATTTATATTCCAAGAGAAATGTGGCTGTTTTGATTTCTTTTGTTCCTTTAGATTATCTGCATGGACTGGACTCACCAAATACATTATACTGATGCTCAATTGTCTTGAGACACTAAAGCACTAAAGTCTAAAGCACTGAGTTTACTCAGGCACTAAAGAAACTATGGGGAAATAGAGTAGATGGCCCAACCAGAGCATGCAATGGAGACTTCCACTAGTCTTGGGAGAGACAGATTCTGATCCATCCACCTAGAACAAAGTGTACACATTCACACAAAACCAATTTCTTTGCTAGATATGATGACTTCTGTCCTTTTAAGATTGGGTTAATTATCTTCTCCAGTAAGAGGAGAAAATAAACCTAGAGTCTAAGAAAAAACTGCTCCTTCAGAAACCAATTTCTTTCTCTCATCTGACCTTAATAAGCAAAGAATTGCCTTGTTATTCTTCAGGTCCTTGCCCATTCACAGAATCACAATATGGTAGGGATAGGAAGGGACTTATAAAGATCATCTAAGTCCAACCCTTCTGGTCAAGCAGGTCTGCCTACATCAGGTCACGCAGGAACATGTCCAGGCGGATTTTGTAAACCTACAGAGAAGGAGACTCCACACTCTCCCTGGGCAGCCTGTGCCAGGGCTTCCTCACCTGAACAGGAAAGAAGTTTTTCCTTAAGTGGAACTTTCTGTGTTTCAGCTTTTGTCTATTACCATTCCCTAGTATCTTTCTGATGCTCTAGCACACTAACTTACCAATGAATTATCTCATTGCTCAAGCAAGGCTGGTTAAACTGTCTTGGATACAATTTTTAAAACTAGGAAAATGGAGAGAGATAAAAAAAGCAGAAAAAAACCCCACATTTTTTGGAACTAACAGTTCATTGTAGAATAGATTTATTTCTTTGTGAAACAGGAAAACTGTTCTTTGAGATTTTTTGTTTAAGAGGCTTATTTTGGTTTGTTTTCTTAATGTAAGTTTGACCAAAGACCAGATAATCCTTAAAAGGCACTTGGTTAATAGCCTCCCAATCATGAAACCAGAGCGAGCCGCTGACAAGGAACAACCTCTGATGTAGAAAACTGTAAAATATATCCGTATATCTAGCTGCTGTCTGACTTGTTTGGCAAAGTTGTCTTGTGATTTTTAAAGCGATTTTATTCACTCAACCTTTGACATTGCTAATTCTCCCCTTAAAAAAAGTCACCTAAACACATTAAGCCAATAGAGATCCTTTGATCCAGCAGAACCTGACTGATTGTCAAGGTTTTGGGAAGTGCATTCTGCCCTTCTTGCAGTATGGGAGAACATGCTCTCCCCTCTTCTGCCCACCAGACTGGGGAAAACAGGAAGACTGCCTGCAGAAGATTCCCTTCAGACTTGTCATTTGCAAGAGGAGGAACCATCAGTGTCTTACTCCTCCTGAAAACTCAAATAGGTCTGGCAGAGCAGTGGAGAGGCTGAAGGGGAGAGTGGCATTTTTTATAGTCTATGTGGGGCTAACATAGTGACACATAGTGGTAAGAGGTATTTCAGAGTCACTGTATTAAACTTCCAGAAGTGCTAAACACTACCCTTATTCATCCTCCTCACACACAAGAAGACACTGAAAAACAGCAAAATTTTAAATACATTTTTAAAAATTCAACTGCCATATCATGCATGTTGGTATTCATGGTGTCAGCCTTCTGATTTTTGAAAATTTAGTGACTTTTGTACTTGTCATTGTTACATCAAGCTGTGAAAAGATTTTGTGAAAAGATACTTTAAAACTTTCAGTAATGATTTCCTGAGACAAGGGTCCATCAACAACAGCCCAGACTATTTCTGCTATTATAAAACTGAAGAAATTATTTCTCTTTTATTCTTAAATTTGTCAACTGTAAATTGGGGCCTCTGAACTACAACACAGGATATTTTCCAAATTCAAGAGTTTATGAACAGAATAAGCTCATGTATTGAGATACTAAAGAAGGGAAACAATGAAAAATAAAATCAAATCCAAAAGAAACTATGAAGAAGGAACTAAGTCATCGAGGCAGCAGATCTTGACAGTATTTCATTCATGCTACAATGTAGGATGCTGGGCAAAAACAGTTAAACAACCTACAACCTTCAATAACAGAAAGAGGAAAGAAGTTTTTTTCCTTTCATGTCCTGTCCGTTCTCACAGACATTGTCTCCTGTCCGTCTTCCAATACGTAAGTTTGAGCTTTGCATCTTTACTGTGACAGCTGTCTCTTAAAGCATATTATGCTCGCTAAAATAGGGCAGTTCAGTTTTTTTCTAAAACATTCTCAAATTTAAGAGCAGAAGTCCTCAATTTTTCCTTTTTTTAGAATGACATCTAGAAGGCTTATTGACTTCAAAACTTCATATTTACATCCAAATGAGTACATCAGAGGAAGGCTGAGGTCGGAAGTCTGAAATGTCATATGCTCTGAGCTTACCTACAGCAACTCCTAAACACACAAGTACTTATCTGTGCAAGCAGATTCAATGAAATCAGCGTGGCATGAAGCAAGTAAGAGATCATGAAACACGCACTTGGCTGCTTATCTGAAAGGCTAAGTGGAACTTTAAAAAGGAATATTTTGGGAGTGAGTGGAATGAACAGAGAACGTTATTCCACGATAATGAAACCAACTTGAGTGACCAAAAAGCTGTCTGCCTAAGTTTTATGGATAGCAGTGTTCTAAAATTTATGCACAAACACCAAAATGCAGTCTGTGGCAGTAGGTTAAAAAATTACAGCACTATAATTTAGCAGTATTTCGTTCCTTGGTACTTGTTTTGGTTTTTTTTTAACTTGAACTGCTCTTAGAATATTTTTCCTGACACCATCTTTCCTTTCAAACTTGAATAATCTCGCTTTTCTTTAGAACTGTCTTTCTGAGCTTCTATTCTGCTCTATCAAAAGAGAAATGCATGATCATAGCAACGAATTTGCCAAAACCACACTCTTGCCATGTATGTTAGAAACAAATATGTGCTACGTTTCTGAGACTTTATTTTCTTCTTACACTGGTTTTCATAGGGTAACTCTCCCCAGCTTAAACTTTGTTCCTTCCAGCTTCCCTATCTATTATTTCAGAAACAAAGACTACAGCGAAGAACAAAGCAACATCCAGCTTGCGTCCTTTCCAGAGGAGCAATGAAGTAGAACTATACTTTCATACACACCAGTAAAATGTAAAAAGTCTAAGAAGCTGCCCATAGTAACAGGGAAATTGAAACTAACATCTGCTAGAAATTAATCTGAAAAATTAAATGTACATAGTACTAAAAAAATATCATAGGTGAAAAAAAAACAAACAATACATTTCAAAACAACAGACAATAAAATCCACCTCCATCCACTTCTGCTCTATAAGAAGCTTAAACAGTACACAACCCTTAAATAAGAACTGTTCTTGTATGCTGCTCATTCCCAAGAAAGGAGAAACAGAGAAAGTGGGAAAAGTTACATACAATGGAATTCTTTCTCCCCACTTGAGACACAAACAACTAACCAACAAGTGCCTGCAGCAACTGGACACTCAACTAGCTATGGCAGTTTACAAGTTATTTCTACTCCTAGATGTATTAGTTATTACTAATCCTAGATGTTATTTCTTCTCTTAGACTTAGAAGGAACAGGTATGTGCTTACAATATCAAAATAGTCAATTTAATTTATTTTGACATATATTTAATTAATGTTAAGAACTGCTGTAACTTTTTAAGTAAAGTGATGTATTGTGACTTGCAATTTTGGGAATAGAAAAGGCACATGATTGTAAAACTAACCAAAAGGTTACCAAAATTAGATTGTCTCTCTACCTTTCATTTCTCAAAATGATTTAGCAAATGCCTCTTTTCATACACAAGCAGTGTGTTTGTAGGTAACTAAACGTAAGTAGTTGAGCTCTCAGACTAAACCAGAAGTGATGAATGATAAGAAAGATTTTTGGAAAGGAGTTAATTTGTCTTTTTGACAGCTGACTTAAGGTAGGAGTTATTGAAGTATCTCTCAGTGCTACAAATTAGCCTTATTCTCTCATACACAAAATTTCAAGGTTAAACCTACCAAAGCCATTATAATAACAACTCAGTAGAATCCTTGCTGAGATTTTAGCTTGTTTTTTGTTGTTGTTTTTTTTTTTTTTTTTACCATGCACACAGAGTGTGTTTATTGGCATCTTCTGTGAAGAATAATTTTTTTCTGGATTCTCATGGTAGGATCCCCTCCCCCAGGCTTGCTATCCCAACCATGAGACTTCATTTATGTCCTAGTCAGCCCAATCTATTTCCTATGGAACACTGATCCTAAAAATCAGTTTAGAAGCCCAGTCAATCTGGCCATGCGAATGTTGAGTGACAGATTTAACATTCAAACAAAAGCTCAAAATGGAACTCACCTAGGTACACACAAAACAGACACTCAGAGCTTGGAGGCAGAAGTTACAGCAACCCGGGTAAGTACAAGCCAGGGGACACCATAAGTCCCTGCAATAAACAGTCAATTGTGGATCACCCTGTCTGGGACAAGAAAACATCAATAAATAGTTCAAAGACTTTGAGCCACTAAATTAGGAATTACATAAATCCAATCTTGACAAACATTTCCAGCTATGATGAGGAAACTCAAAAGAAGACCCTGAAACCACGACTTAAGTAACTTTTTTTCAGGTTTAATATTTTGTTATATCCAGATTTTCAGCTCCACACAAGACACCATATTATCATAAATTACTGGAGAATTGGTAAAGATGCCAAAGGGTAGGCCTGAAATGACCACAGATCAGCTCTCCTGGGAGTACTCTTCATAGAAATACTGGGAGTACCTCACACTGCTGAGTTTAACTTATCACCTGAACATCAAGACAGATGCATTGGTAAGAACAGATGGTAACATAATACTGTGTCAAAGACTTTAGTGACTGGAATCACTAATATTAAGATATAGAACTGAAAGAACTGAAGGTTCTTTTTCTACAAGAAAAAGTGAAGAATCTTAACTTGTAAATTTGAAGTTTCACTTTGGGACAGTTCTCCTGCACAAGGAGTTCACATGATCTGTTATGTTGACTGGGAGCTAAATCAAATCAAAATGCAGAAGAAAGCTTATTTCCAAGCAGAAAATACCTAGTTTGGAAGTTTCTATTTCCTCTCCTCAAACAAGATTTTATTCTAGTAAGAGATAGTATCCGGAGTTTAAAGCAAAGATCCAGAATAGCTGTCTGAGTAACACAAAAATTACTACAAGATGGAGTTTCTTGTACATGATCTTTATAGAATCTATACCTCCCCCTCTCACTATACTGGTGCTGGCAGCTCCTTGTTGGTTACCTCCAATGAAAAGATGATACGTCGTAAGTTTCAAATCCAAATTCTTCTCGGTCCCCCAAATTCCCTATTAAAACTGCCAGCATATATATACACCCAGGATCCACTAGCTGTCTGAGAATTATATGCCTAAATACCTTTCTGAATCCAATACAAGATGCTTGAACAGACTTAGCATTTCAACTGGAGGATACCCTTGCACATGCTTAATTCATTACATTTTAGTCTCTCCCTTGGTAGAGACAACATGTTCCATCAGAATCCCTTTCTCTGTAAAGAACAGGATACTTTTTGTTCTTCTGAAGCATTAAGTGTTGCAAACAGTATCTTGAAGGAAACATCAGCAAAAATAAATCCTTTTACACTTTATGACCAGAACTTTTCCTAAAATTCACTTGAATATTTAAATGATGTTTTTCATGTTACTTGCTATCTTTTTATCTGCTCCAGCTGGTTATTTACAATAATTGTTAGAATTGGTACAGCATTATAACAGCATATTTACATACAACATATCTTACTTGTATTACACTTATGTCAAGAGTGCTCTGAACTCTTGAATCTTATGGAAAGAAACAATGTAGTTTCAAATAACTGACTTCAAAACAACTTTTCATTATCCTGTTTCTCACCTCCATATCGTTATGTTGATACGAGTCAGTACTGATAAGCACCAAACTGATATTAAACATGGGAATACCTTCTAGTAGCAATGTCAGATATGGAGGTCTCCACTCACATAGGAAAACACATGGCAGTGGTTTGCTGCACTCAAGTGTATGCCACTACCTGTAGCAGGTGGAAGACTCCAGGAAAACCACATAATATAACACATTAGTGTTTACAGGCCATGCAAGGCCTACTGTTGCCATCTACTATGTCATCTATTGTAAATAGTGAACGAATTGCAAGCACTTTCTCATTTACTTCTATTTCTAAAAGCAGTCAGGAAAATTTCCTAGTAAAGTTTGTTAAAGAATCTAAATACCTGAGTAAGTCGTAAAATAACTTGGGTCAGCAATGAGCCAAGAGACAATAAAGGAAACAGATCTTCAGTACAGCAAAAGATCATCTGTAAGCTTTATGAAGTATATTATCTTATTCTAAAGTATATTTTCCTGCAATTGAATCCTTAGAATCATATTTGCCAAACACTCTTTTGCGACTCTGAACTTGCAGTGCCTGCAGTTTGGTAGCCTCGTGTGAAACAGGTAAAGCCTGGAAAGAGGCCGGCTCCTAATCAAGTAGACCCCAAACAACTAAAACAGATGTTAATCTCTAGTCAGTAACCTATTCTTTCTTTAGCCATTTAAACAAAGAAAAGCGCGCTTTGATCCAGCTCCAACACAAATACTGCTGTTTACATACAGTGTTCAATATGTTCAGTCTCAATCTGGAATTATTTCAGAGACCGGCTGCATATTTCACAATTCCAGCTATTAACATCCAAGACTTCTGGCTCAGAAATCCTGAACTGACTTCCTTGAAGGTAAACATTAATTTACCTGTAAGAAAAATGTGCTTTCTTTAACAACTGTTGCCATGTCTACTGAAAAGATTTTTAATAATAACCTCTCCAGAGGTTAAAGAGTGCAAAGACACGGCTGGCACCAATGACTTGTAGAAGGTATTTCAGTATTACAGATAAAAGGAGGAGGAGTGGGCTTGGTACCTACTGTTTAGAAAGCTGTATTGAAACAGGTTAGCTTTTTTTTTTATTATTATTCTATGAAACATTCAATTCAGTATGATGGAAACACAGATTCTGAAGGAAAAAGTAGATAGTTCTTAAAAAAAACACAGCTGGAAGGAGGTAAATATTTTACTGTATGGTTAGTGCTTTGGTGTGGCAGCCTTGAACATACCTTCCACATTTTACAGGAGCCAGCAGGAGTCTTGATACCTATCTATTATCAACAGCTGTTAGCATTTAGTAGGAACATAACTGCAGGGGGAATGAAATTAAGGATTGCAAGCAAAAGATATACTCATTGCATAGTTGATCTAAACCAAAACAGATTTCACACAGTATTCACTAAAGCAGAAGCAGGGCTTTCCAAAGATTTGGGTCACTGAGGAGAATGCTAGATGGCTTGGGAGCACAAGTAGTGTTCTCCTCCATCCTTCTCATGGCAGGGGAGAATACTGAACAAATAAGTAAAGCCCATCTGATTAACAGGTGGCTCAGAGACAAGTGCCACCAACACAGCTTTGGGGTTTTTTGATCATGGTGAAACTTTCATGATGCCAGGTCTGGTGACAAGCAGAGTTCATCTAGCTCAATGAGGGAGAAGGATCCTTGCGAACAAGTCAGTGGGGCTCATAGAAAGGGCTTTAAACTAGTTTTGAAGGGTGAAGGGGATAAAACCAAGCCTAAGTTGACCCTAAGGGTGGCAAGCCAGTGTCAGGAGTGAATCTTACACATTCAGCTTATTTCTTGAAATGCCTGTACACCAATGCACACAGCATGGGGAATAAACAGGAGGAGCTGGAAGTCTTTGTACAGGCCAGGGGTTATGACCTGGTGGCAATTATAGAGACATAGTGAGACAAGAGTACAAGTGAGAACATAAGAGGTTCCAAAGAAACATAAGGAAAAACTACTTCACTGTGAGGGTGACAGGAGATGTATGGTAGGCTGACCACTATTCTTTCCTTTGCTTGCTCATAGTAGGAAGGAGCCCACAGATGTAGCAGGAAATAATGGTAAGCCATTTATAGCCACAAAATTGTTCAGAAGGATATAACAGCTCATATGAAGACAGGCTGAAAGAGTTGAGTTTGCTCGATCTGGAGAAGGTAGGGCTCCAGCAGACCTTACTGTGGCCTTTCAGTACTTAAAAAGGACTTATAAGAAAGATGGGGACAGAAACAGAATTTTTAGTAAAAAGCCTTTTGTGATAGGACAAGGTTTTAAACTAAATGATGGCAGATTAAAGTTAGATATAAGGAAGAAATTTTTTTATCATGGGGATGGTGAAACACTGGAACAGATTGCCCAGAGAAGCAGCAGATGCCCCATTCCTGTAAACATTCAAGGTCATTTTGGATGGGGCTCTGAGCAACCTGATCTAGTTCAAGACATCCCTGCTCATTAAAATGGGGTTGGACAAGATGATCTTCAAAGGTCACTTCCAAGCCAATCTATTCTATGATTCTAGGACAAAACAAACAAACCATCAAAAACACTATTTTTCACCTCCTTAATTGCATCTTAAGTTCTTACTTGGAGAACTCTTTCTCTGCCCCTACATCTCCAAACTTAATATCAACCATCTTCAGGGACATACAATTATATAGCACCTCACCTATTACTTGCTGCTAAAATACTTCATAAATCACACCATATTTCTCCTGTACCCCAAATATCCATCTTGCATCCTGACAGCCATAGACATCTGTCAAAGAAAAAAAAAAGGAAAATGTTTCAGGTCAGACTACTTTAGAAGATGTTATATTTTATCTACTTTTAAAAAAAAAAAAAAAAAAAAAAAAAAAAAAAACCTGTGTTCAGTTGTGGTAACTATAATTTTAGATAAAGCATCTTTGGGTAAGATTTAATACCTTCAGTTCATGTGCCCTGTTGCCACCCAAAATTATACATTCCTCCAAGCTTGGCTTTGATAAAACAGCTCGAACTCAACATTCCTGACAACCTGAGAGTATTGACACTGATGAGAATAGGGCAAACTTAGAAGTTTGTACTTGAAAACAGAAATAAATAAATAAGGATGAAAAGGCATCAGTCCAAATTATTTAAAGGCCACTTTAAATATATATTCTATGTTTAGGAGCTTTTTCAAATAAAAAGCTATGCGTACTGGCTGGCATTCAGGCATGGGAAGGAAACACTGATGCCCTCTTTCTCAATGTTTGTGTCAGTGAACCACTTAAAGGCTTTAAGAAAAACTGCTGAATTTGTGGGTTTAACTTTTCAGTTACTTCATAAGAGGATGGAGGTCAACAAGAATTTAAACTACATTATCAAAAAAGCCAAAAAGAAAAGGCCAACCAAACTCAGGATGTCTGTCAGATTAGCTCAGAGGCACACTGCTTGTTCCGCACACAGTGTTTAACACAACATGCTTTCCTTCTGCAATCCACACTCTGTAGCCAGAGTACCAGTCACAGTGGAACAGCTCCCCTACTGGGTTGATTGCTCACCATTCAAAACCTTACAGACCACTTCAATTAACTGATAAACAGATCTGTAAAGCCATCCCTTTTCTTCTCCCACAGCACTGTAATCCCCAGTGGCTGGCAGTAATCCAGGCCAGAGTCTGAATTCCTGAACAGCCTGTGAACCTCTTCAGTTCATACCCACTACTTTCTTCCTTCTCTTCCCTCACCCCAACTTACATTAGGTTTCTTTACTGGGAATGGGGACTGTTGTTAATAAATGGGTAATTTTCTGCTTCTCCAGAAAAGAAGGGTGAAGAGGTAGCATGTCTAGAACTGGAAACACAAAGTGTATTTTTTCGGAAAACCACTACTGGGCAGAAACACTCCCATTCTTTGTGCTTCCTCAACTCCCAGATCCTCTTTGAATTTCAGTTAACACACACAGTGATCAGCATAGTGCAATGCAAGAAGGTGGAGAACTTTTTTGTATAGTAGGCAGCATTTAACAAATCTAAATCATGCTGCAGATTGAGGCTACATAATGTATCTCCCCTACACTGCATTAGGGTCTCTGAAATGACACTGCTTTTCTTATAGTTAGTGCATAAAATAAAGCACAGGCTTAAATACTTCCAGAATTGGAGGCTAAAATGTCTAATTATTTTATCAGTATTTGATGCCTACTCAGATCTTTCCCAGACTTCTTTCTGCTTTTCCACTAATCTTTGGTAGCATTACCTAAGGCAGGCCTAGCACAAAGTGAGGCTAAGACACAGTACAACTTGTAGAGGAATCTCACAGAAATAAAATCTGCCAGGCCTGCCGTTGACTTTCCAGGTGCCTCAGATGGAAAACTGCAGTGTGTATAAAAGACATATAAAGCATCAAAAAGCATCTCTAATCTCAGCCTCAACTCTCCAAAGGCAGGAGTTACCTGCAGTTATCAATCATACTGTAAAAAGTAACAGAGCAGCAAGGAAGACAAGAAATGAGGATGCAAGACTAAAAGATAGCACTTTCTAAGCAGATCTCATGGATAGTTCCTCAATGCGAATGTACCTTGGGTATAGTTTGGTATTAAAAACATCACCATACTTCCCATTTCTTATAAATACTTCTCATACTCTACTCATCAGCATGCATAAACACTTCAGGGGACATTCCTTTGCTACAATTTCCCCTCCTGTGTCCTCTAGTAACCAGGCTGTCCTAAAAAATGAGGACTGACATCACATAGCTGATTTGAGAGCATTTTTTCTAAAATGATTTTTTTTAAAAAGGAGGTATATCTTCAGAGACTGTTCCAATGTTTTATCTTTATAGTGTGTTCTATAAGTTATATACTGCCAGCTTCCTCTATGTTTGCTCTCACTTCTTTCACCTCAATGATCCAGTAGTTTGGGAGAGATTGGCCCAAGAAGTAGCTTTTGGTGCTGGGATACATTCAGAAAAGCACTGGAAATCCAGGGCAAGGCAAGGAGTAGGAATACAGATACAAATCAACAGCTGAACACAGTTCTACTCTCTCTTTTACTTTTTTCCCCAAGAAACCACAAATACTGCAAAATCCCGTTTCTGGAAGGCCCCCCTCACCAAATGGTCAACATACAAATAATATAGCTTTACCCTAACGGAAACATACGCAAGTTTGGTGTGTCCTAAAACCAATACAGTCAAGGTTTAACTCCCTTACAAATTAAATCCCCTCTTACTGCTTATATTCCCCAGCAACTGAGGATATTCAGATTCAAAACACTGACCGGTTTCCTTTTTTTTCAATAATCAGTAATTAAGAGATTAATATGACATAGTTAATAAAGCTGTACAGGAATACATATAGTTCTTCCCTGTGAATCCTATTTTAGAATACAAATAATTATAGTAGCACAAAAATAATTGTTCTAGCAAAG
The DNA here is from genome assembly GCA_013401255.1 of Urocolius indicus. Classification (NCBI taxonomy): domain Eukaryota; kingdom Metazoa; phylum Chordata; class Aves; order Coliiformes; family Coliidae; genus Urocolius; species Urocolius indicus. Next base: position 150,465 of record WBNH01001668.1, on the reverse strand, counting down.
CTTAGGCCACATTTTGCCTCCCTCTACCTATAGCACAGCCTGAATCCTATTAATGTCCTCAACTGATTTGGATTTAGCCACATATTAGAAGCATGCTGGCAAGCAGCCAGAAGACATCATCAGCAGATGGTAGAATTGACTACAATCTATTTTGTAGTTAGATCACGTGGCTGTGTGTGCATCTACTGAGGAAATAAGACTTTCAAAGGAAGAGGAGAATCAAAAATTGATTCACAAGGCTCTGTAGATTACTGCTCCACCCCACGCCAAAGGACCAAGTGAGAAAGATAAAAAATACTTGTGGGCTACAAAGAAATACCTTCTATGGGAAGCTAAGCTGTAGCCTACTAGCACTCACTAGCAAGTGTGTTCCTGATCTCTACACAGTTGCAAAGTCACAAAGCCATGCCCAAACCAAACTTTAATAGTCCAGAGGACAGAGTCCAAGTCCAGATATTGAATAAAAATCCATGAGCAGTTCCAGTGGGCTGATAGCTACAGGATGTGTAAAAGTAACAGAGAAGAAGTAAGGAAAGAGAGAAAGGGGAAGATTTGGGGCGTCTGGGAGTGGAGAGGAGAAATCATTAGTAATGTTACTGCTGGCCTTCCTTAAACCCTTTCCCAAAAGCTTTAGACATGATTGTCTGAGTTGATGTTTTCAGATGAGGTAACAAAATCTTGCAAAGCAAGAGTTCATAAACAGTCTACCACTAGCCAGCTAATTTATATAATTATTTGCAGTTTTAAGCTTAATCAGCTCCATGTGTTCCCATGAGATGACTGAATAGCACTGCACAAGGTTAGACCATTTGGTGCTGGGTTTTACTTTCTTTTGATTTTTAACTGTTACCACTAATTCTTGCATGCCCACTGTCTCTCCGACCTTCAGTACCTTCTTCTGCCAGATCAAGATCCCACGTATAAACATAAATGCAGACACAGACATTTTTGCCACCTTCACAGTCACTCACAAGCACATCATTTCTCAAACACTTCCATGCCTTATGCAGAATTCCTTTTTCTTCCTTCTTCACCCTCTCTCCATCTCTTCTGATCTCTCAGTGAAACAACTAGTATCAGTCCAAGAAAAGTCATGTCTTCTAATGACAGTTCACAATAACCAGATGACCTCTACTGACAGTACATAAGCAGAGTTCAGTACAACTATGTCTGTTTTCATTCCCCAAAAGAAGATCCAGTGCCTGCATAAGAACACCAAGTTTTTCCTTACTCGATATAAAAGCTCTGATGAAGACAGGTATGCACACGATGCTCCTGTGCTGTGCTCATTCCTGCAACCATTCACTGTCAGAATCTCTCATCAGTCACCATCAAAACTTCTTGAGTGAAAGAGTTTAAAAACAACTCACTGAATATTCTAGAGTGGGACCTGGTACTTCTTCCAGCTGCTCCTATCAAAATATTTTCCTTAATCTAAAAGTAAAGATAATTCCATTAAAAAGAAAGCATCCAATAACAGAGAGCTGTGATAAATCAATTTTCCGTGCCTACAGAACAATCTGAATTTGGCCACTTACTACATCTTAATAAACAAGTTACTCATTCAAAGAAAATAAATGAAATGCTGTGCCTTGAGGGATAGTTTTACTTAATACTTTGGTGTTACAATGACAGAACATATGATCTGTCAGTATGAACATCTTTTGCTCTCTAGAATGTTTTGAAAATGGGTGTTCTATCTGCCTCTTAGTAGACCATGCTTAAGAATCATAGTGTCACTTCATTCACAGCAATGCTCTTAAAAACATAAGAAAACTATTTTGCTAATTGACAATGAAATAAAACAGAAATCCTCAAACAACAACAAACAAGTGCTCCTTTAGAAAGCAACTTTCTAGTTTCCAAATTTTGTGATGTACTATGTACCAAGTGACTGATTTTAAAAAAAGAAGAAAAAAAGTAAAAAGTATTATGAGAAGATAATTTAAACAGAATAACCAAACCAAAAAACAAAAACACAAAAATCACAAACAAACAAGCAGCTGAAGGACTGTTGGTATATTGGTTTAATAAATAACAAACTTCGGAGCAATATTATGGTTGAAACTGCCATCCCTCTGCCATATTCCTGGCAAAACACAGATGTAGCATCAATTAAGGAAGCTCAGGTTCTCTGTGCTCAAAGTAGTCATGCACCTACAGGTATCTGTGATGGGAATATCACAGAATGGACAACAAGCAGGAAGTCAGTCCTGCTTGTGAACACAGACCAATTGCAATGTAAAAATTACTGCATGTTTAATTATGTCCCTACATTGATGTGATTCTTAGGTACAGCTGCATGTGTTTCATTTATAAGCCCATTTAATTGTTACAAGGGTAGATTTAAAATAACTGCACCAGCCTTTAAAGAAATTCCTCTCTAGAGATACTACCATTAGAGATACTGGCATCTGATCCTATATGCAGTCTACACATACCCAAACAAAATAATTCCCCTTCACAGCCAGTAGCAATATTCATATTTATTATGATTACTTAATTCTAATCATATTGACAGACAGTGGAAGAAGCAACTTCTCTCTTTCTGAGAGTATACACCAATCTGCTAGCCCTCAGGTTATCAACAAAGCACAGAAAGAGCCATATCTCATCACAGTAAGGTTCATCCATCTCTCCTATGCCAATTCATTTAGGTGTTCGTTGGTGTCCTGATGCATGAGAGTTTCTCCCCTTCTATTTAATCTGATTTTGAGTAACATGAGCCACTCGAGGGTCAAGTTTCCCTCAGCCTCTGGTTACCCTAGTTTGTAAGTTACATCAAAATTAGTGATCAAATTTGTAATCCCCCTTTACAACAAATGCCTCCAGTTGCCAGGCTAAGCATAAAAGGCATTTTTTATTTAAGTGATCCTGTAAGAATGAGTATGAAAAGGCGAAAAAGAGGCAAGGGAGTTTGTGATCCCATAGGAAGCAACTCAGAGGGGAAAAATGAAAAGCTGTTTTTTCTATAGGAGAGCAGCATTAAAAAGGCACAACAGTAAAATATTCTTCTAGGGATGAAAGTCAAGATACATAACAGGGGCTCAATAAGACTTCATCAAGAGCTCTTTGAGGATCTTAAAAGTCAAAAAGGAGTGGTACAAAAATGCAAACAAAGATACATAGATAAGAGTGAGTATAAAGAAAGAGACTAGTAAAAGCAGACAGAGACAAAAGTCAGAAACGCTAAGGCACAGGCACACTGATTCACAACTACCAAGGGAAATTAAAAAAAAACATAACAAGAAAGTTAGATTAATAATTAGAAGTGAAAGGATGCAGAATAGATAGATCCATTACCGTAGAAAGTCTTTTGTTAACCAGCAGAGAATGAGAAATACTCAATGGGGCGGCACTGATTGAATTACTTTTACCTTAAGCTTCACAGTATTTTTAATCAGAATGAAGAACTAGGAAAAAAAACCTTAAAATATTTAATAATATAGACAGGTAAACAGAATATATATATGCTGGTAGGGTTTAATGAGGTGTATCAAAAATACAAAGAAAAACTAGTTTTTAAGAATCCATACTGGATAGCTAGAATCCCAAAAGGACAAACCAAATTGCTAGCTGTAGAAAAGAAGTGATGAGAAGACACAGCCAGTATCGCTTCAATAGATATAAAAATACTGAAATGAAAGAAGAAAAAACTTAGAATTATGTAGGGAGCATCAACTGTCATAGGGCAAATAACATCACGTCAATATATGAGTTAAAAGATGTCAGAAAAGTAGTAGTAGATGTGCAACTTAACTGCTTCAGTATAATTGAGCTATACTATATGATGTTTTATTAGTAGACTAAGAAAGTATGGCTGATGTCAAATTACAGCTAAAGAAGCACACAGCTAGCTGAAAAGACATTCTTGATCAATTCTTCTTAACAAATCACTATCAAGCTAGGAAAACATGAAGTATGGTACTACAAGGGCTTACTCAGGGTCCAGTACTACACAATATTTTTAACAAATATCAAGTGACTTGATAAAAGACTGAAGTCACTTGCAGATTTTGTGGAACTTATCAGTCCAGGAGAAATTATTGCAGACACCCTAACAGACAGGGCTAACATGCAACACCATTTCTCAATTTCCAAATAAAGGCACTTCATTATTTCTCTAACTAAAACTCATTGATACAGTAAATGGGAAAAGAAAGCCCTCAGATTCAAGAAGGGCTTGAGCAGTAGCCTTGCAGTATTTAGAGAAGAAAGAGTCTTAAACACTTTCTAGCACTCCCATTCTGCAGGTGTGATACAGGTTTCTTCAAGCTGTTGTCTGAGAAGCACAATGTTTAGTCATTTCAAGTGTGGAAAAGCATTCTATGAGGCAACAGTAACAGGAACCTGACTTGAGTACTGAGTCACAGAGTATTTTAAGAGCTTGTACATGTAAGTTTCAGAAAGTTAATAATATCTTTTGTCAATACAAGTATCAGCTAACTGCCTAGGCCCAAATATGTCAAAAGAGCTGCTATCACACTGAATAGAAATACTCAGACATAAATAGTTCCATCACACTTTCAAAGCATGAGGGTGTCAAGTCTCCAGAGCCATCTAGACATTGTCATGAAGTGGTAGAAACTGGCCTAGAAACATCTTTGAAGGGCACATGAAAGCATGCTTGCAAAAACAACTTTCATATGCTCATTTCCACATCAACAATGGTGAGCTGGGGCAAAGAGGATTACTCCACAGAGATTAATGACCCCTTGGAGTTGCTGTCACAAAGCTTCATTTCAAGTATCAAGTATGTATAGATAACAGCTAGCACCCTAGAAATGTCTCACTTCTCAGCCATTAGCAAAGCTCAAGAAATACATCACTGGCTAGAGGAGATGAGGTAGAATAAAAGAATGAGTTTTGCAAAGGAGATTGCTGCAACAGTCAGTGCTCAAGATTACAATCTGGCAAACCTGCTGCTACCAGACAAAAAAAAAAAAAAAGAAGCAGCCCAGAATGAAATGTCAGCTTCTGGAAAGCTTTTCAAAGAAATTCTTTTTTTATTACTTTGTCCACTCCATCAGTTACTGTTCCTGAAATGAAAGAAGCAGGGACAAAACTATCAACCTTCTTCCAGCTAAAACAGTAATTAAGCACACGACTTTTGTGTCTCTAAGCAAGATTTGCACATCTCTCCCATCAAGAATACCTCCCTCAGTTATGGAGGGCGCAATATCTGAAGATCAGGTTCTCCTTCAGTCATGTAATCAATTGGGGTTTTTTTAAGGTCTTGTGTCTCCTCTGGGCAATAAATAAAGCAGAGCAAAAAGGGAAGAAAACATATGCTGTATGTAGCCTCATGGCTGTAAAACAAATAGGGAACACTATTTCAATAAATAGGGTGAGAACCAATTTACAAACTGTCAATTCCATTACAGATTTCGGCTCCTGAAGGTAAGTGATTCAAGATCTCAGGGAAGTGACATGTTACTTCATGACAGTAATCCCAAGCCTTCACAGAACCTGCAGCTTGAAGAAAATCACATAGGAAATCTCAATAATTTAATCTATAAAATAAATAAATAATTTCTTTTTTAAAAAATAGGTTGTATGGCAAAAAAAAAGTTCAATGAAAGCTTTTGAAGTTAAACTGTATTATTCTTGGGTCTGGTCCATTTTTGGAATAGCAGATTTCAACCAGGCTTCTATCCAGGGCTGTTTTTGTTTTCAGATGCTGTACCTCCTACTCAGTGCCAACCTTTTTAAACTTTATAAAGCATGTAAAATTGCAAAAGGAAAAGAAATACCAGCACACTAATACTTGTAAACAAGCCATCAACTGTTATCACAAACAAAAAAGTACAGTGGGATCATTGGGAAAAACTTTTGCTTTTTGGAAGTGTATGTGTGAGATGGTACAAAGATTAAGAAGGATATATTCCCCCAATCCCAGTTCCCTTAGCCACTTTTTCCTGCTTCTTCTCAAAATTCATACCATCACTGGTAATGATATAAGTTACAAATCCAAGCAGTCAAAGAAATCTTTTAAACACTACAGAGAGGCAAAGAAAAAAAAAACCTCCATATGTACCACAGAACAAATAGTGCTTATCTGCCCAAAAGGAATTTGCTTCATATTTCTGATTGTCTCACATTCGCATCCAAACACACAGCTGAAATCATCTTGCAAACAGAATCATAGAATTGTTTTGGTTGGAAAAGACCTTTAAGATCATCAAGTCCAACCACTAACCTCACATTGCCAAGCCCATCACTAAACCATGTCCTTCAGCAGGTCATCTATGCATCTCTTAAATATCTCCAGGGATGGTGACTCAACATTTCCCTAGGCAGCCCGTGCCAGTAACTAAACTGGTTTTTGGTGGGTTTTTTGTTGGTTTTGTGGTTGGTTTGGGGGGTTTTTGGCTCATTTGGATGTTTCACATTTTGCTGGTTTAATTATTTAATTTTTTGTGTGTGTGAGAGAAAGGATTTTTTTTGTGAGAAAGGCTCCAGCTCTCCTGCTCTTTTATACCTAAGGAGTCATCTTCCAGACATCACATCAGGTGTGTTCTAGCCCACCTATAGCTTCAGGGATTAATTAGCTATTCCGTGAGCCTGAAAGAGACCATAATTTCTTACCCAGTGATTAGTATTTGCAGGTCTGTTTGATTACAGGCCTGTTTAATAGTATGGTTTCTTCAAAGCTGACCCAACAAACTAAACTGTGCAGGTAGCAATACTGCAAAAAGTTGAAAGAAATAACTCATTTTTATGATTACTACAGCCTTTTGGAAAAGCTGAAGGAAACTATGATTAAATTAATAAGTTTGAAGCTTGATCAACTCATCCTTATTGGGCTTCTTGGGCTTCAGTACATTTTGAGGTCCTGTTTAAAGTAGAGGGGAAAGGGCCAAGAACTGTTACACTTACTGTTGGGAGACATCACAAAGAAGAAATTCATCAACAAATTTATTCACACAATAACAGGCAATAAAAAAAAAAATCACAACAAATCCTTTATCATCATCTTCAAAGACGTAAGAACTATGTGGAAAGCTTTTATTTTAAGCAATGCATTTCCATTTCTTTTATTTCTGTACCTCTTGAGCAAGTAAGTACAAAAGCAAAGCTACCAGCAGCAAACGAAGAGTGGAAAGAAAGGGAGGAGAGATATGTACCTTCCATATTTAATTGCACTGGGTACCACCTGTAGAAACATTCCTTTAATTCATCAGATAAGAAATTCAACTGATACATCCTATTTGCACCTCACTGAAGAACACGAGAAAGTATAGGTTTCTTCAACCTACACTATCCAGCTTATGAATTCCACAGGTACAAGCTGCTCCTGCAGAGGCTAGGGAATCAAAGATTACAGCAGTTCCTCTGAAATAAATAAATAATAAAAAGGAACAAATTAACAGCATCACTTATTTGGCTAAGGAAATTGTTGGATTATTCTATAAACCACTCTTTATGGTAACTATTTAGACACACGCGATTTGTAGAAGTATATAGAACTTCAGTTGCCAAGAGACACAGAAACCTGAAGTAATCTCAGTAATTGAGACAGATCTGTGTCAGAAGTTTACCTTATGCTCTTTGCCTGTGGAGGGCAATATCAAGGCTGCAGATGGACAACAGAAAAATTGCTTAATTGACACCTCTTCATCCACCGCTGCAGTCAGATAAATCACCACTACACAGCACTTAACACTACCTAAACAAAACTGGCAGTAATACCTCTACAAGTGGTAAGCAATTTGATAGGAACGCGGACAAAACCAAACTAGAAATCTCTCAATCAGATGCATTTCTATTAAATTTGTAGCAACTGGGCAGGGAGTTAGCCCAAAACAGTAAGTTTATCTCAGTTGAGACAAAGAGTCTTCATGAATAAAACAGAGGAGGGGAAAAAAAAAATACATGCTGTCGTGGTTTGGCCCAGCTAGCACAGCAGCACCACGACAGTCCCTCGCTCGGTGCCCCCATTCACCTCCACCCTCGTTAGGATGGTGGAGGCCCCAGCAAAGTGGGAGTAAAAAGATAAGCAAGGTTGTTGTGGATTAAAACAAGGACAGGGAAGGCTTACTGCCAATTACGGTTCCGGTCAAAACAAACTCCAGTACTCGACTTAGAGAGGAAAGTAGGAAAGTTTATTCTACAAGAAACAGAATGGAATAAAAGCAAAAGGGAGTAGGATGATGAGAAAATTACAACCAGCACTTTAAGATCTCCCTCCCCCATCCCTCCTTTCTTCCCGGGCCCAGCTCACTGCTCCCGATATCTCTACCTCCTCCCCCCTCAGCGGCTCAGGGGGGCAGGGAATGGGGAATGTGGTCAGTCTCTCACAGATGGGCTCTGCCGCTTCTGTCTTCTCAGAAGAGGATGACTCCTGGCATTCTTCCCCTGCTCCAACACGGGGTTCCTCCCCCGGCACAAAGTCCTTAGCAAACTTCTCTGGCATGGGTTGCTCCCAGCAGCTGCGGCTTCTGCCGATATGGGTTCCCTCTCTCGGGACAGAGTCCTTGGTAAATATCTCTGGCATGCATTCTTCATCACAATTGCAGTTTCTTCTACCGATACGGGGTCCCTCTCTCGGGACACAGTCCTTGGTGAATATCTCAGCTTCTCCAATTCTCTCCATAGAATGCAGGGGAGTCTCTGCTCTGGTACACCTCCTCCTCTCCTTCATCACTGGCCTTGGAGTCCGCATGGCCGTTTCTCTCATTGTTCCTACTCCTTGCACCACCACCAGCCAGAAGAAGAAGAAGGGACAGAAGAAGGAAGAAGCAGGAAAAAGATGGAGGAAAAGCAACCTCCTCTTCCGGCTTCTTCTTAAAAAGTGATCGTGGAGGCGTCTAATTGGCTCAGCCCCAGACGTGGGTCTGGCTCAGAGCTGGGGAGAGTTGCAAACAACTTCTTACAGGCGCCATCTTTACAGCCCCTTCCCCCTTACCAGAAAAGGCTGTCATGTCAAACCATGACACATGCAAGCCACGCACCTAAATTTTTTATTCCTTGACAGATTTGTCAGAGTTAGATGTTCTTGACTTTATATGTTAGCAACCAGATTAAGAACTCCCCCAGACACCTCATTGTAATTCAAACTGTCACTCACGCTACCCATGAGTACAGCCAAACCACATCCTAAATCAACATGACAATTTAGATCTTTTTCTCCCTTCTAAAATGTGTTACCTTTATTTTGTTTACTGCACATTCTTTACTCATTTTTCTTTACTCTAGATAGTCCCAATGACACAACAATATAGAAAGCTAAATATGTACATCTTTGCTGGATCGGGACCAGAGAGATTCTTACCACTGTTTCATAGAATCACAGAACAGTAGGGGTTAGAAGGGACCTTTAGAGATCATCTAGTCCAAACCCCCTGCTAAAGCACATCCACCTTGATCAGGTCACACAGGAACACGTCCAGGCAGCTTTTGAAAACCTCCAAAGAAGAGACTCCACACCTGGGCAGCCTGTGCCACTGCTCCCTCACCTGAACAGTGAAATATATTTTCTTACGTTTAAATGGAATTTTGTGTTCCCGTTACCCCTTGTCATGTCACTAGTTACAATAGAAAAAAAGAGATGCCCCAACCTCCTGACACCCACCATTTTAGATATTTGTAAATATTAATAAGATCCCTCCACTACCTCCCCCTCCACCGCCCCATCTCCTCTTATTTAGACTAAACGCTATTCAAATCAGGCTTCTCTGTTAACAGCCTTGGCACTTTTAAAATCTTTATTAGAATTGTTCACAGTGCCTGAAGCTAGTCTTCCCAAAATGTAGGGAAAAAAAATGTATGGTAAAAATTCTTATTTATAGCCTGGAGGAGACTAATCAATACAACTCTAAATTGTATGTTTCTTTCCACTTCTTTTAAGGGAAACAGCAACTAAAAAGTAACAACTTGTATGTGGAGGATGGGTAATTATGGACAACAAGTGTCATTTCAATATAAATGGGAAATAAATGCAAATTACACAACACTTAAGTCTTACGAATTGGCTGTTAACTGAGACAATAGTCTACAAGATGTTGTTTGTAGTATCTCATTAATAAGATTCAAAATTGTTTTCAGCAATTATGAGCAATCATTGTCATTTTATCACTGGTCAGAAATAGTCCCCCACTGCATGCTTCAACATCTAATTGTATCACAGATTGCCAAGAAAATAATCCTGTCTATAGGAGAGAGTTGGAACTATCACAAAAACATCACACATTAGCAAAGGAAATGTTAGTTTGGAGATGAGCATGACTATTGTGCTCTCACTGCTCCAAAAGCTCCTCAGTCTTGGCTTATCGATAGATCTATTTCCAGCTCCAACCAAAAGTCAATCAATGCTTTTCAGAAGGAACAATCTTAAGCAGCAATTGAAACTGAAATCTAAGTCAGTTGTGCTCTAATCTCCCTAGGTGAAGAAAGCAGACCAAAGCAGGAACAGACAGAATAAATGCCTTACAAGGGAGATTGACAAGCAGCATACTGACTTTATAAAATGTTTCACACACACAAATTATCCAATGCAGTTAATAACACAATGGGGGTGGAAGGAGGCTGGAAAAGTAGAATACTGTTCAGTCATTCTGATGTCATGTTGTTCATATATTACAGAAGTGTCTGTCTGTGTTTTGACAACCTGCCAGTCCATCACTACCTAAAGCACAAGACTTGCTGTAGGCAATTTGACCCTTTTCTTCCTTTCCTATGACCTCTTGCTTATTCCAAAGAATACAGGCTCTCCAGTAATAGCATTTGATGTTTTTAAAGGCAGACTATAGTGCAGGATTATTTTGCATGTTGAGAAAGCCAACAGGCACACTCAGTATTTTCTGCACAATTGCAGCTAGTTCTCCTCTATCAAGAAGTATGGCAACTATGGTTTTGTTATTCAAACTTAAGACTGAAGTGAGAGTAGGTCTAGACCTTCACAAAGAAAATGCTTTAAGCAACCTGGGATAAGTAGATTAACTGACTGTTGACTATGGCCAAGGTTTTTTACTTCTACTTGCTCACATAGTTTAGGTGATAAGAATAAATTATGTGTCTCCATACAAAGGAGTTCATATGTCTTATTTTTTCCATAAGTAATGGTTCCTGAGCACATGGGCAGATTGAGATATCTGTGTGCCAAGTTCTTCAGCAACCGTTCAACAGTGATGGTATAAATGTGGTAAGAGCTACTTGAATTACAAGGCTTAAAATAAGGAAGAAGCACAGGGCAAGTCACAAATATTTGAAAGGGGAGATGAGAAAGATATGGATGATGTGTTTTCTGCCTAAACCAGGTATCTACAATCTGTAATCACAAGTAACCTCAAATAAAATAACTACCAAAAACCCCAAACAAGCACTAAATGAAAAAACAAACCCTGCAACATAGAAAGCCCTGCATCCATCCTGTTTAGGCATTTGGTACATAATTTCTTCTCTGTTTTGCTAATTTAAATTAAAAAAAGGCAACCAAAAAAACCCCACAACAAACACACACAATCATACAAAAAGAAAAGGGAGAATTGGGTTCTTAACTATGCACTGCTTTGGATAGGCTGGCAGTCTTGACTGTTCCAAGTTTCTTCCTTCTTCCCAAGACGGGTTTCAGCTAAGCCATCAGGTTCCTGCACTCTACAATCTGGTGTTCAATTGGGAGGTTGTACTGGATTTAGCTGGGGTGAAGATAATTCTCTTCACGGCAGCCTATATGTGTTTTAGATAGCTGACCAAAATGGTGTCGATAACACATCATATTAGTTACGGCTGTGCAGCCTCAAGGCTTTCTCTGTTTCTTACTCTGCTATCCCAGTGAGCAGAATGGCAACAGACAAGAGGCTGGCAAGGGACACAACTCTGGGATAGCTGACCCCAGTGCACCAAAGGGGTATCCCAGACCACATAACATCATGCTCAGCAATAAAACTAGGTGACTGAGATTTCTAAAGTAGCTCCTGCTCAGAGGCTCGATGGGCACCGGTCTACTGGTAGTGAGTGATTGTTTTTTCAGGGTGAAGGTGAGTGGGCTTCTTTCTTCCTTTACTTAAAATGTCTTTATCTCAACCCGTAAGGGTTCCTTTTGCCCTTCAAGTCTCATCCCCGCCTTGCTGGACGAGGTTGAGCAAGTGGTTGGGAGCTTACCTTCTAGTCAGAGTCAGCCCATCAAAGGGCTTGATTGGTATCAACTCTACTGGTCCTGGAAGATTGGAAGTGGAGTGTTATTACAATTTGATCACCTACTCCTTTCAAGAAAACATCCAGAAAACAGCATTTGTTCAGTATTACTGACATACAGTTGCATTTGAGCTACAAGTTTAGCTCACTGTTAGGTCTGATAAGGAACTGTTTCTCAAATCAACAAACACTTTTTAAATGTATGCCTACCCTGATAACAAATTGCTTCTACCTTCTCCATGCCAGGTACCTTTACAGGGATCTAAGGCAGAGTTTCTAAGTACTTAGTGTCCTCAAAGGTGTTAATATTTAGTCCCACACTCAACACCTGATTAGTGATTCACAGCAAGTCAAGTCAAAGCTCACTTCTACTGTCTGTGCAATTCATTTTTACTACTGCCCACACTATCAGCAATAAAGCACTTAATGCTGTTTTCAACACAGATAACATACTGCATCTGAAATAGTCTCTTAAACAGCACAGGCAAAGGCAAGGCATCCCTTTCTCATGAGACCTTTCATTTTTAGTATTTCTTACAACTATATCCATCAGACTAAGTGCTGATATACTCATCCAAGCAAAAAACTTTTGAAGCCCTAAGAATTTCTCCAGACATTATTTGAACAACAGACTAGGTGTTAAGGTCAACACAGTGCTGATGTCAGGGAAAGTTTCACAGGTATTTGAAGGAAAGTAACACAGAAAATCCAGCACATTAAAATCTGACATAATTTCATGACACCATTGATGACAGAATCGGCTCAAGTTGCCAGCATCTTAGGCTGCCTTCTGCCTTGCACATTAAACATTTCCCTAGGACCAGACTGTGTCACACAAAGTATGGAATCATGATTTCCAACCTTCTACAGTCATTTTGCTCAAGCCCAAGTGACCACAGAGAAATTAAGAACCAAATTGTGCCTGAGTCTAGACAAACAGTTCTCGTTCACTAATCAAGGGCTTCTTCACACAGTCACCCTACCATGGATTTTAAGAGACCAGAGAATCATGCTTCTATGACCACAGACTACAGAATTTAGCTGAAATGTCATGCACTGACTCTTACTAAAGAAAGCAGGAGCAGGAACTTGTGCATTAGTGTCATATGAACATGACACACAACATATACCTTACCTTACTGACATGCCATATAACAAAGCAGATGCCACCACACTATGCTGCCTCTGAACACAGGGTACCAAGTTGGCATACATACTTGCATACAGACCAGCTCCCAAGTGCTTCATGGCGAAGCCCACGCATTACAGCCAGCCCAGAGCCAGCAAAAATGGTGGAACTGCTACAAGAGAAGCACACTGCACTAATTGTGTAAGCTTCAGGCACCACAGGAAGAAAAGGTGAAGGCCAGATAAAGTGCTTGCCGGTATGTCAAGCTGGCAGTCACGCTTAAAGGATGAGATCCACTTACCTCACAGCCAGGAATCATCTCTGACCTTTGCAGACACACAAGCACAGAATTAGCCTACCAGTCCAATTGCTTGCAGGACCAGAACTATAGCTATATATACACTGAGAAAAACATTCTCCAGAAAAAGGCTGTCACTACATAAACACAAGGGTTTGATTGAATTGCACTTTTAGCTAATCTGAAAGGAAGCCAACCTCTGACAGCATTTCATCGCTTCTAATTTCTCAGGCCAACAGCTTCTCCCCACATACATGCAACAGAGGAGAGCACTAAGCACAGGACAGGGTGAAAGAAACAAGAATTAGAATTATAGGCCATTTACAAAAGTTGTCTCCTTGTGCCTTTGTGTAGAAACATCCTAAATGTTTGTCATATAATGAACCAGGTGGTAAATAATCCTTGCAGAGTACAATTTCCATATGGTCATAAGAACAACTGCCTAGAGGAAGAAAAAAAAAAAAAAGGTGCAGAGATGGCCAAGGAAATATTTTCTTTCCTTCCAGTACCTTACCCATTGAAAGTTCAGGGCCTTGGGAGAAAGTTTATATCAGTATAACAGCATTTTCTCTCTCATTTGCTTCTACAATAAAAGCAGAATAATCAGCTGTGTTTACAGTTTGCAATGTACAACTTATTTTTATTACCATGACAAATTATTCATGATGAAAAACATTACATCCATTTATATTATTACAATTGTGATAATTTAGAATGATAATACTGTTTAACCACAGCACATTGAAATTTTACAACAACTTTCATCTGAAGATTTCTGTAGAGACTATAACTGCTAAAGCTTCCTGTGGCACTTGTCTTTTGCTTGTAGTACATCAGACAGTGAAACTCAGGCATTGGCATTTGCAGAGAGTTACATGACAAGTCTGAGAGACCAGTATCTCCATCTCATGGCCTCAGTCCTAAAATACTTCTACAAGTCTACAGCATACTCTGGAAAGAGAGACACCATATTCTGGGTTTAGTAACCCCTCTTCTGGGGCAACACAGCATTTAGAAGTGTTAGTAATATGACTTTAATCTTTCAGAACAGAAAGCTGTCTAGTTGGATGACTCCTGATGTAACATGATAAACTCAATATTCTTATGTCACAAGCAAGAGAATAAATATTCAGAGTGACATCTCCAGACTTTTTGCTTAGAAAATGTTTAATTGTTGTTTAAATTGTCTAATTTTACATGTTTAAATGTTGTTGCTATTGCTTAAGAGCAGAAAGGGATCTTTCCTTTCGTGTACATGGTACGCACCATAATAGGACTCAGCTTTCCAGAGAGACTTAGCTTTTAGCATGAGATGTAAATAATGAAATCACAACAACCAACATGATGGAGTCTGTCAGAGGCAGAAGATAATTCAACTAGTACTAATGAAGCAAGAAAGAACATAACATTGTGTGAAAATATTCATAAGCAATCTCGATGAGATGAGTGTTTGCTACTCCTAACCTGCCCTATTTATGAATATGACATACTCTCATGTAACACACTAGATAACATTAAGCTGGGCCTTGAAAATATAACAACATTGTTAAGGAGTCTGTCATTTCCCTTGTAATTAATACCCTACTGTATCTCACAGACAGCGTTTATAGTTCATACCAGTGAACTTCAGCTTTGAATGTTGTGTAGGTGTCAGCAAAAACTGATTTGGTTTTTTTTTAATGCCAAACATAAATAAAAAGAGAAGCATGTTACTGGAATCAGAGGAACTTGAAAGCTCAGCAATGGCTATGGGTTAGGAGGCATGTAGTGGAAATCTGAATACACATGAAAAAGAAAGAACCAATCATAGAATGGTAGGGGTTGGAAGGGACCTTTAGAGATGATCTAGTCCAACCCTCCTAAAGAAGCAGGTCCACCTAGATCATGTCACATAGGAACATGTCCAGGCAGGTCTTGAAGACTTTCAAGGAAGGAGACTCCACACCCTCCCTGGGCAGCCTGTTCCACTGCTCCCTCACCCTCACAGTAAAATAGTTTTTTTCTTATATTTTAATTGAACTTTGTGTTCCAGCTTCATCCTGATATCCCTTGTAATGTTACTCTGGTAGGCCAGTTCAAACAGAAGACTTCAGAAGAAGTTAAGCATAAGTTAACAGACCTGTGTGGATGTCATTTCGAAATGTAAACCCAGATGAGGTCAAGTCCTGACACACAAAGCTTCAGTCCTGTGCTGCACTTCACCTGACACATTCTGCCAACGAAAATTTCTCACTTGCCTACTTTCACTCAGAGACAGAAAGGGGGTAAACAGCCACTAGCCCATGGAAAATCCGGTTACAACCCAAGCTTTTCACATGAATAGACAAAGTGCAGTTTGAAGTACAACTGGTGACTCTGCAAGAGCAGAAAGCAATATGGTCTCTGTTACAGCAGTCTTCCTAACACCACAAAACAACAGCAGCTATCAAGCAAATGTTGAGTGTTACTCTTAGATGCAGACAGCTGATGACAAATCTTCCTTCCAAAGGGCTTTCTGATTTATTTCACATACAAAGTTTATAATTAATAACAAGCACTAATCATAACGTGGATGCCCTTGAAGCACTACATCAGAGAAACTCAGTTTTGGTAGAAGTACTCTATCTACGCAAAAGCCAGAGAAAACTCTCCATTTGCAGTTCACAAACCCTCTAAAGCCTATCAAAAAAAAACCTATTCCTCCTGTTTTCCTACAGTCAGTGCTATTCTCTGCACCAAATCTAGGAGAACTTAAACAGATGTGTATCTTGCACAGTACTCTATACAGTACACCAGCCAACCTTATGATTCAAATCCATCTGCTGCACCTTGCACTAAAAATAGAATGAAGCTGCCTAAAGTTGTCTTACCAGCTAGGAGAGCTGTGTTATTGACCTGCTGGCTAGAAAGATCCCTGAATTTGGCTGGTCCTCTGTTTAAAGAAACTTGTTACTCAGGTCTGTAGCTAAATATCTTGCTGGAAACACAGATATGCTCTTAAGTCCGAGGTATGTTGCAAGCTATTAGGGCACACACAAAAAAACAGTAATAAACCCAGTCTAAGAAGACGATTTGGCATTTGACAGCCTAGGATAAGAAGAAAAAAAAAAAAAAACAACTATATTTCATTACCTTTTTGGGTTGTTTTCCCCCCAACAAATTCCTTACTCTTTAGTAAAAAGGATTTGACCAAGAACTTAGTGCATCAGAATGACCTATAGAAAAATTATGAGACTCCTATAGCACTAGATTGAGTTAAACAGAGGTTCAACAGGAAGTAGTTGCTGTTCTTTTCTCAAAGTACTTATCATACTGAAATGTGGGTTCATCTCTCCCCCTCTGCATGCCTCCAGTCCTTTATGTTAGGGGTGTGGGCAATATCAGAGTTCTGAGAGATTCTAAACAGATTTGGACTGTGCCAGAGGCCAGTCTGCTGGAATTAATAATGCTCCTCTACAAGGTACATTTTTTACAAGGTACATTTGCAGAAGGCTGGGCGGCTTAGGAGACAGGCAAGTCTGTTCAGATAGGCAACAGACATTTACAAGTTTAACTAATATAAAAAGAAACACTGTTTCTAGTGTATACAGAAAACCCACTCACTAGTCATGTTGATGAGTTACTCTTCAAAGCCTGAAGTTCAAACTTGGATTAACTTACATTATTGCAATTAGGTCCTAGAGAACAACTCTGCTAAAATTTCTTGGTATAGGTAAGAATTGCTTTGTTGCTTTAAGATTTGCATAATTTAAAATGCTTAGAAATGTCATCCACATCCGTTATTACCAGAAAATAAAAAGTCAGTGCTTCCTTCAATACCCTTTCATCTGTGGAGCTCATTTTGCAGTCAAGTGTGGTGGACATGACAAAGACTTGGTTTCATTTGTGTCCAGAGACTATTTAGTTCCCTTACATCTATTTCACCTACACATAAAGTTATTTTTTTATCTTGAAGCACTTAGATGGCTCTTGGATTTTAAAAAGTACTATTAACACAAGTAGTGTAGCTTCCATTTCTCTGTAAATACTGTTTTGTAATGATCTTTCCACTTCACAGGGAAGAATCCCTTTACTCAGTGACGTCCAACTCTCAATTAAAAAATACCTGAGAAAAAGAGTCAGAGGTAGCTCACTTAACTGTGCCAGTGAACAGCTAGATAGAGGTAGTTATATTCCTACAATTTCTCTGAGAACAAAAATATCTCTATTCATTATGTTTACAGGGAAACATCCCTGTCTCCATGGCATTCACATTACTAAGCAAAGTGAATGGGCATATATATCCCTGATACTTATGGGCAGCTGACACAAAGACAGGCTTCTGCCTCACCACTCTGCTATCAGGCACACACTAATGCCACAGTCTATCCTATGACCCAGTCCTTCAAAAATATGTTAGTATATCTTACATGGAAAAAATTCCACTAAAGTCCATGAAATTACTAATGTTCAACTAGCCTGTACTATGACATTATATAGCTGAGGGAAGAATGCCAAAGGTGATACAGCTGCAAAAATTCAGAATCAAATCCTGCATGGTGCTATCAATTATTGATTAACTCTGTCATGCTGCAATTTACCACTCAAAATCTTCTCCCTGTCCCTCAGCTGTAGATCTTCATGTCCAAAACAAAATAGGAAAAAGGCTAGGTCTTGCCCTGCTGTTTTCAGACACTCGTTCCACTTTATTCTCAAGCAGATTTTTCTCACTGTGAAATTCAGAAATAATTAACTATTTTTCAATATTGTACAGAACCTCCAATAGACAGAAAATTATAAAGTGTAGGAGGGTTTCCACCAGGGTACAACATTTATCTACAAAGCTACTGGAGACTCCATCAGCATCTCTTTTCTGCACTTAAGAGGCTCTGTGGGATCCTTGCCTGCTGAAAATACAGAACTTTAAATGTTATTTAACTAGAACATATTGCACAGCTCACACTAGAAGATATTTATTGTACTTAAACTTATAACACTCCTAACTGGTTTGTAGAGTTTTAGATTCCCATGACAACTGCTACTCTTTATCACACAGTTACAGGATGCACAAAGGAATTTTGTTTCTCTGTCACAAATACTTCCTGTTTAAACTCCTCTTCTGGCCTGAAGTTCTTCAGAGTTCTTCTTAATCTCATGAAGATGTAGAAAGCGCAGTATTCAAAATGAAAATGTTAATGAACCAAAGACATCCTTTCCATCCAAAAGTACTATTTCCCTTATTTGTTCCCTCATTTGAGGAACATGAGCACAGCAGCAGACTCGGCATGTTCCACTCTTAGCCATACAATCTCTCTCTACAATCTCTACTGTCAATTATTATAGAGTATCAACTTGCTTGTAACCATCATTCAGTAACTGAGCTTTTACCAAAAAAAAAAAAAAAAAAAAAAAAAAAGTGAAAAGAATAAAGCTACAGCACTTGCTGCTAATGGATCCTTCTATCCATCTCTGCCTTGAACTGGAGAGCAAAGCAAAACACTAAACACAGAGAGATACTGCTATCACAGCTGGGGCAATATGGAATGGGGCACAGGGCAGTTATAAAGAACACTAGTTCAATTAGGGAAGTTTTGAGTGTCAGGCTGTTGAATTCCCTATCATTTCCTGGCACCACTGCCTTTAATTAGGCCTTGGATTGATTACTGCCATTGTTCTCCACTGACCCACCCCTGACTCTGACAGAGGTTGTATTTTCCCCTGCCACAATTAGAAGACAAAGTTCTGAGTGTCATTAAGCATTACACAGGCAACCAGGCTGTTTAAAACTACAGAGCCTTTAGAGAGAAGATGTGTTTGTGACATTAACACACCCGCCTTTCTTTAAAGGATACAATAGGATGGAGTTAGTCCCAGTCAAACAGTAAATTACAGTTGAGGTTAATTCAAATTTGCCAGTGCATAAAAAAAACCACAAATACACATATAGAGCAGGATGAACAAAACAACCTACCTAGTTCTTCTGCAATCTAAAATAAGAGTAAGGTAAGCAAGAGAGGGTGGAAGAGACTGCTGTTTGAGCATTTGATTTGTAAAACAGCAGCAACTAGACTTAAGAAAATAATTCTGTATGCATGTATGTAGAATACAAAGTTTCATGGCATTCAAGACCACCATGGACATCCACAGAGCTAAAGCAGAAATGCAGAAATACAGTAAAGAAAGTAAAACCTGAAAGAATATAATACACAGAAAATCTGCTTCTACATTATTGTCTTATGTTTCATATTTCGGTAACACTTGGAGGTAACCACTAAAAAAAAAAAAAAAAAAAAAAATCAAGATCCTTAATGCCATGCACTGTACAAAGACAGCTTTTTCCTCAATGAGAATTTAGTGTCTTAGTAGAAACAGAAATGAGTCAGGGCAACGAAACAAAACTTGTAGGTAGTAAAGTTTATTCACAGCCAGCTTCCACATTGAAGGTTAGCATCTATTCACTGTGCCATGTTGCTTTTTCCTGTTAAAACAGAAGTCCTGGGAATGAAACTATCAGGCTCCTTGTGATTGTGACAAGCCATTTCACTCCTTCATACCTTTGATCTCTAGTCATATACCCTCCAGCATGGACTATTTGAGTGCATTTTCAAAAATGAACTAATGTAATTGCTACTAGAACTGAGTCCAAATATTTAAAAGAGGTCTGTGATTGCACTTTGAATAATTAAACTGTCTTAACATGGGAAGATTCCTACTAAGTATGATTCTCATTGGTACAAGTAGGCAGCTCAGAGAACATTAGAAACTAAGAGCAATGAAAAACAAATGGAGGGGTTTTTTTTTCCTGACTCTTCCCTGGCCTTTCCTCTTCACAGCACTCATGGTTGGCACGCTCCCACAAGGAAGGACAGCAGCCACCTGTGGAACCAGAATTACACTAGTCAATTCTGACAGCAAAGCCAAGTGACCAGCCTCTACATGATTTACTCAGGTAGAAAATGGAGATCTAGCACCCATATAATTACATCCCATCAGTGCTCCCACCACTGCTGGCACATCCATCTCCACTCAGATCAGAAAATCCACTGTTGGAGCTCATTTCTACCTTGCCAGTCCACAGTTACTCCTTTGCCCAAGGGACAATTGCAATAAGTCAGTTTTTGTATTTGCTCCTCGGAATGGGCAGGGATAGGGCAAGCTCAGAATCACATGAATCCAAAAGCACATTTGCTTGGTGTCTGGCACCCAGGTCTAAGTCCCACTGTCTCTTTAAAATTTGACAATTAGAGGTATAGGTTTCTTTTTACCAAGAAGTTTCTGCAAAGCAACTTGGAGATTTTTTTGTAAGCTCATCCAAACAGCTACAATTCCAAAAAGGACTGAGATAGTTACTGGGTATTTGGGGCAGAAGTGTTAACAAAAAGCAGCTGATGCAAAAGAAATGGAGTAATGTTTCCTTCCAGGATTCCTTGAACCTGTTGAAATACTTCTAACAGGTAGAAGCAGTCCTGTATTTGCAGTGAACCCCAAGTATTATCAGCAGGCACAGCCACGAGATTTGGATTTAGTTGTTTGTTTTTTTTTTTTCCATCACAGATGAAGAAACTGAATCAACAGACCAACAGTCACAAAGATGGAACTTTAATTTCTCTTCCCTGCAACAGTGGAACACCATGATTTCTCAGCAGAGAAATAGGACCACAAGACCAGCTTTAAGGTCTGTGGCTACTGGAAAGCTATAACTAGGTTTTGACACACAGTAAAGTGCCCAGAATATCATTTCAAGAAGTGCAGTGGTATCCCACAATGAAGTCACAACACAGGATGCACTATTTTGTGGATAATATGTTGGGGTTTTTTTTAGTAATCCCTTTGTAATTAAAACGTGGGTGAGTTAAGTAAAGCTCATGATGCTTTAGCAAAAGTCCTTATATTCAAAATATGGATAGACAGATATTGTGAAAGATAAACTACTGAGCCATTGAAGCTTTCCAGTTAGGAAGTCAGATCCTCAGATTTCAGCCTTGCTGAACACCAAAAGGTTAAGGCAGAGACCTTCAATGGCTGCAAATTAGAAGTGATGCTGAATTTCTGTTACAATTGCAAGTGCTCAATCAAATATAAATTTGTTCTGTTGCAACAGACATGCAATTTTGGTTCATTAAGTAGATACTCCTCTTTACTCATAGGCACAGCACAGCAGGGATGAAGGAGAATACTGAATACCTAAGGCACATGTCTTAGATGAGGTTAGGGGCTCACTGCCTTTTCTGACTAGAAAGATAGAACTGGAGTCCTCATGCACTTGTCACACTTCCTCCCAGAGAGCTCTGCAGTAGCCTGTCTGCCACATAGAAGCAGCTCAAGGTAGAAGGTGTACATGTTGTACAGGTACAGAAAAAGCAGCTTCCTCCATTGGATTGATTGTTAAGGAGACAGACACCCGGCCAGTCCAGTACAAACACCCCAGTCTCTGCAGGGTTAGATCACACCTTTTCAAGGAACATAGATGTATCTGTATTACGCATTTATGGTTTTCAAGCACCTTTCCCCTTCTTCAAATGGTATTTAATGCACTATTTGTCACTGCAAGTGGTCATTCATGCCCATACGTAAGTACAGCATGAAACACTATACTTAGACTTACTACTGTCAATACTGTACTTGTCCATCTGCTTGCTTTGCCATACTACATGCACTGTCTTCAGAACAATTCTAAGGGTAGACATTCACTTAAATTGGCACCTCTGCCCATTGTTTTAATCATCTACCAAAAAATATGGAAGAATTCTGACAAAAGTGTGATAACTAAGAGTGCTGTGTATGAAGAGACTGGCTTTTCCCCTCTAGTTACATTTATTCATCATGTAGTCAAACTGTGAAGAAAAAAATTCATTTACCTGTGGCTACATGTAGTCATAGTGTGTACAAATACTCTGGTGTCAGATGAGCACTTCATGTCTTAATCACTCAGCTGGATGTAGATATTTGGCTCTAAAAAACACAAATACCTCCAAGACTGAAGAAGAACATAGGTGAAACATGATCTGATTTACCAAGTGACATCTCATGCATTGAGTCTCTTTTTGGCTAGTACAAGAGGTTTGGGGAAGGGGTTGATTTTGCCACGTTGTCTCCCTAGCAAACTCACCACAAGGGCAGGAAAGTAAGGGCTGGCACAAAAGACAGGGCAAGAATGTGCATTTGAGAGGACAGGACTGCGGAAGCAAGGCAACAGGGACACAGAGAGGCTGCACAACCTCTAACCTTGGAGATACTGCACAAGCCCCAAATCAAGTTGATCTAACACTGACATCCAGCCTACTTGAAAGAAAATGCTGGACTAGATAGTTTCCAGGACTTCCTTCCAACCCAAAACGTGTACCATCAATCCTGGCAGCAGTCCTGCCCAAGGGACCTGCCCCCATGTACTATGAACCTTTCCAGTTTCACAGAATTGGACTGGTAAGCTTGGTTTGAATTTTCCATCTGTGCAGATATTTGGTAAAAGAAAAATAAAACGAGGTAATGGGAGTACGAAAAACAAATCGTAGCTTTATTAGCCCTATGTTTGTTTGTAGGCAGATCTACCTTTCCCTTCATGCAGCCAACTCAACAGGCTGTGGTTAGTCTTATAAAGATTTAATTGTGCCATGTCATCCCAATTCGGACAGCTTGTTTACATTATCACCTCTGATGTTAGCTGAGAGGTGCTGTTTGATAACACCTGGCACCCAGAGTGAGGCCTGCTTTGAGATATTTAATTATGACCTGCTCACTCACATTTCATTCAGTGTTCAAAACTCTTGCTCACACATCTGCTTTTACTTATTATTATGTGAGCAAGCTTGCTAAAGACAATAAGGTTTTCCCAAGGCCCCAGCTTCACTTAAAGCTATTCTAATGATTCTCTACCACCAAATGAAAGACAATGCTAAAGTTTGGTTAAACATCACTATAAAATCAAATGTAACATGAGGAAGGAAAAAATAACAGTGATTCCAGTTGCTTAATTTCTTTAAGCCAGGCTTAAGAAGCCCTCTTTAGAGAGCCACCAAAGACTTTGCAGTTTGCTAGAAGTTGTAAGGAAATCACAGCTACTCTGAAAACTCAAGTCAACAGATTTTGGAATAACAGCCAACCTGAAAACTGATGAGATCCTTCATGGTAAGTTGCTTTCCTTGCTAATCAACAACAAGATTAAAATGAAGAAAAAGTAAAGTCTGATCCATTCCATTTTACCAGTTCCTGTAGACCCTGGCTGCCAGGCACAAGCAGCTGTTTCCTTAAAGTAGTTAATTGCTATAATCACAGAGCCAGTGGCAATCCTATCCAGGTGAGTCATCAGCTAGGGAAAAACAAAAAAAAAAAAAATGGAGAATAAAGTGAAGTAGGTTAAAACAGCGTAGAAGGTTTTTTTACAGGAAAGAGGCGTACAGTGTGTTTGCTGGTTACATGTAGAGAAAGAGCAGCATCTAAAGAAAGCACATGGCTGTAGCCAATTATTAACTTCATGTTTTGGATGCCTTAACAAGCCTCAGACTGCCTGACAGATCCTTCAATAGACAATGAAGGGAAGGACAAACTCCAGTACTGTTTCACCCATCACAAGGGAAGAGGCCTCTAACAAACACTGGGATTTTACACTCCATAATTTCATACATAATTTCACACAGTTGCCAGAATAAAAATAAACATGGACTCTGGTGCAGGATGTACAGTTTACGATGAACATGATTATTTTCCAGTTAATTGTACATGCACTGCAACACATTTCCAGTGGATTTTCTACCTTAACTCCCCTGCTGGTCTCCCACTCATTCACAGCAGGCAGCTGGAGGACTGACATGAAAACAGTACAACAGAGCATGCAGGTTGCCGCAGATGGTTCAAATTAAAGGCATTCCAACAAGCCATTCCACAGACAAAGAGGCAGCACATCCAGTGCTGCCCAGTGAGAATGATGTCTCCAAACATGCCTGTCCCAAGAGACTTTGCCGTGCTGATGCTGTCTCGGAATCCACAGCCACTTGGCTGACATCCAGGAACAAGAGGACTGGACTTTCAAGGCATTGGCTAAGCAAACACATACTTGCAATCCAGCAACAATGGGGTCAGCTTTTGAGAAAGTTTTTCCTCTGCAATAGGTGCACCCAGCATCAGAAGCACTTCAAAAGATCTGCTGCTTACAGGGATATGCAACTTTTTTATAAAGCCTGTCAACATGTAGTGGACTGTGGTAGGCACCACAAGAAACGCAAGACAAACAGCTTTAAGGAACTTGGCCAGAATATTTACAAAAGTGGAGGCTGTTAAAGCAGCAGCATACCCTCTTTGTTTAATTGTGCATGATTAAAAATGTCAGTTACCTAAAAAAAAAAAATTACCATTAATATAACAGCCAACTGGAAAACAGGAATTAACTCATTTACCCATTATAGCAAATTATAGTATGTCTTGTTCTTAGAGTATTTCTTCTGAAAGATGAAGCTCTTAGAAAAGACATTCACCCCTGAGATCACTCTATAGAATTGCAGTAAAGCATTAGCCTTGTTTCTTATTCATCTGGCAAAATTGCAGACAACAACGTAGCTTGGGGTGTGCTTTCTGCCTACTGTTCTCAGGGTCTCAACCTGAGGCTCACAGGGATTACAAGCAGAATTTAAATAAAAACTTAAAATGCTAATAATGATGCTTATGTTTGGATCAGAACAGATGTAAACAGAAAAGTTAAATATGGTTTTCTTTGCTTGACAAGCATAATGACAAGAGCAGTTAAAGCAATACAATTCTCAATAGAGTCATTAATTATTGCTGAATTATAATAAAAGATAATAAAAAAGATAATAAGTGTTATTTCTGTAGTTTAAATCTTGTGAATAATTACAGTAACAAAGAATGCCTAGGGACAGGAAAGTGAGGGAACATATTTGAGATCTCATATAAGCCACTACAAATTGTTACTTATAAATTCCAGACATATTCTCAAGACAAACTTTTCAAAAAGTAGAAAAATGCTTTCACATAAACACTTCTCTACTGGCAAGAAAAACACTACACAATCTATTCCAATTAATGTTCTAACTAATGAAAGGACAAAGGCCCCCTTTCTGTTCTTTCAGACACAGTTTAATAGCATTTATAGGTTGTCAAGCCTTGCATCATCCATTTGATCTCTGGAAAGGGAGAGAGGCAGACAGAATACAAAACATTAACAAATACCACATAAATACAGGATGCCTAACAGCATGCCATTCACAACAGCAGACAGTCAAGGACAATTAAATTATTCATAGATACGAACTGTCCAAGGTAGGAAGAAAAAAAGAAATTATTAATAAACACTCTCTTGCAGGGAGGAAATCACAAAAAAAAACCCCACCCAATCCCATTAGCAATGTTTTTGTTTTGTTTTGTTCAACTAACAGACAGCTTCTGGTACCAATCAAGATCAGAAACCAAGGTCTTTCTAAAAGACTTTTCTTCATAACGGGGTAATTAGTTACCATACATTCAACCACTATATTCCAATCCCTTTTAGGGCAACAGCTTTGAAATGCAAACCACAATTCAGAAGTGCCACTGCTGAGCCAGCATGCAAGAGCTGCTGTGAAATGAAATGGGCAACATTATCAAGAAAGGAAAAAGCCCACTAGTCAAAAGCAAAAGCAGATAAGAAAGCTGGATTCAATTTTACGCAACTAATTCGTTCACCAAGTTGCTCTGTAACTCCTTTCCTCAGTTGTAAAAACACAGCAACTATACATTTTACCAGGAGACAAGATCTACATGAGTACTCCAGTAATGGGCACGCTGATGTGAATATTTGCAACTGTGGGAAGTCCTGTGACTTCCATGAGCATCTAAGTGTTACAAACCACTTGACTCTATTTCTAGAAGCATCCATCCTCTTCCACTGAGTGACTAAAAAAAAAGGTCCTTTCCTAGGGAACTTCTGTGGGGAAAGTCCCATTCCTCAGCAGCAGCAAATATTAAAGCTTTGTACAAAAAGCAAGCAAGACAGACAGAAATAGACAGAGGGCAAAGGCTAAGATAGCAAGAGCTGAGGGCTCCAACAGTCAAGCAACAATTTAAGAGAACTGGAGCAGCAGGGCAGAGAAGACAGCTGTGGACAGCCATCAGGACCAGAGCAGAGTGATGGGATAGGACATGTCTTCACCTCAGCTGCACCCAAACCTAGCTAAATTCAGCTAAGGTGCTTGCTAGTGTAATGTGGTAGCTAAGTTATGTGTATATTTTAAGTCCTTCAGCCCCAACACAAGTGCTACCTTTCTGCTGGTCTATCAGAGGTTACCATTTTATATCCTTGCAGCTAAACCCACTGAAGTTCATTTGTCAGAGCCCTGAGGTCAGATAAATTGGCTGGAATTAAGAAAAGCAGGGAACTTATCTGGATATTTGCATAGTGGGAGTATATGCTAACTACCAAACACTGTTTTTTTTCTAGGCTGAACAGAAATTCTACTCTGATCTCAAGACACATTTCCATCAAAGCTTAAATTTCAGTTTCAATGGCAAGTTATTGCAGAAAATTGCCTCAAAATAAAAAAAAAAAAAGCAAAAAAAAACCCCACAACACCAAACCTACACAAACATTGAAGAGTAAGTCTGATTCTTTGCATTCAATGATACCCAGTGCTAACAAAGAAAAGATGAGATGCTTTACTTCAATACAAAATAGATTTGCAGACTGCCATACTGTCTTTTGAAGATAGTAATCATGGTTCTTCAAAAAGGGGAAGAATTCAAGACCTTTTTTCTTTTCCAGCTACCATAGCCTCTACTACAACAAAAAACAAACCATGCTTATTACTTACCTCACTTATATATGTGTCTGGCCAAAGGACAGAATATAGAGGAACACATTTCATTTTAGGTTTCCAGAAGTAAAAGACAGGTCCTTTATGCTGAAAAACATTTTGCCTGATTTCAAAATGCTATATAGCTAATCGGTGAGAGGACACTGGGAGTTCTGCAGCTATTAGTGCCGAAAGCAGTCCAATAAAGAAACATATACACATATGTACATAAGGAGAGCAAATTCATAAAAGCTGCACTGAAGCAGTGAATCCTATCCTCTCATTTCATATAGAGGTGGGTAAATGATGGCACAACAGAAATTTCATTCATGCAGAGGTCTAAGGTATGCTGGGAAGCTTCAGTCTGACAATTTGCTGCAGATACTTGCTTAGAGGAGCCATTTATCAGTGTCATCCATGTGCATTACTACACATTGCTTTCTGGGCAGCACGATTCCACACAAGCTTCCCACATAGCACACTCCAGTCCTCGATATTTCAGGCACTGAAATAGCCCTTATCTGGGCCTTAGCAGCGTGTGCTTATTGAAATGTTTCCTATTATCCAAAGTGCATGTGCTTGGAGTAGGAAAAAGACAGATTTTATTTCCTTTGCCAATAAAAAGAACAGCAAATTAAGAGAAGTCACAAAGTTCTCCTTCCCCTTCTCCCCCTGTTCTTTACACCCCTATTTAGCCCATTGCTTATAAACACCTAACAAATAGGAACATCAGTAGAGCTGACTCCTGGAGTATACAGGCATCTTGGATTTTTCACCTCTCATTATACTTAAGTGGAATATTAAACAGGCAAGACAGTGGGAGACCATGCTAAAAAACAAAAACAAAACCAAACTAAGCAACTAGGACTGATACAGCCAGAAGGCTGGCAATACAAAGCGCTTCAGTCTGTGAAGTGCTTCATTTGGAGCTATCAGTGCCAGTGCATTCAGCCCTCATGTACACCCCTCCACCTTTAGTTTCCCTCTCACAACTTAAGTCTTTTCTATTCTGCTTTTAAAGTATTTGGGACAAGTATTACTATTTAATAGCATGCCCTTAAAGTGTCCAGTATAATAATAATACTGAATTAGTAAAACCAACACTATAAGAAATCAAATTAATCTGGAAATCAAACATTTTTCCTTCAGATACAGGCATGGGGAAAGGAGATGCCAGGCTGAATTCCTAAGTATGGCCGATGCACTAAAAGGTATGTCTTATTTGCTATTTTGGGTGAAACTGTTACTGCAATGGATTGAGATCCTACTTTATACCAAATCTCAACTTGACAGTCTTTGTGACTGGTAAACAGAAGAGAAAAAAAATCAAATGTAAGAAATAAAAACTAGTTACATCCATAGATCACAGGATGCACTGGTACCTTAGTCTGTGGAAAATCTAATTTCAGAATGAAAAATACTCATTCAAAAAAGGCAGTTTTGGGTTAACTGCCTTCTACTCTTCCTGCTGCGTCCTGGTTTTGAGACAGAGATTAAAATTATAAGTATAGCTTTCTGAAAAGAACAGCAACAAAACTCAAAATGCAACCTTCATATGAATAATTTCTGTAAAGCTTTAATTACACCAGCAGTGAGCTCAGCCTTTTAAAGAACCTGGGTTTATCACCTATTTCTCCCTGCTTCCCCTCTGTACCACTTTCCCATGGAAGCACTTTGCTACCAGGATGAACCAAGGCACACTTCATTCTCCACTTGATTTCTGTCTCCATAGCCTGTAATCTTCCTCTCAGAGCCCTATACTTCTCCTTGCAGTGGGCCTTTCATATTGTCACTGCAGCTTACATCTTTTAGGATACCAAAATGTATTGGCTAATCTACTGTAAGTGCTTGCCCTCAGTCATTCAACTTTAAAAGTTGTTAATGATGGTGTTGAAGCCAAACACCCAACAGTTCCCCAGTCAAGAAAAAGATAAAGGAGATATATGATCAAATAACTTTAACAGTTAAAGATTATGATAGTCAGGAAAGCAATTCTGAAACTACTTATTTTTAATATTGGGGCTCTCATCAAGAATTTACAAGGACCAGATCCTGACTGTTCATTTAAAATGAGAAGGCATTTCAATGAGCTGCCTGTCCCATCTCATATTCCTCATCAAACAGCCTCTTTGCAGAAACAGTGAAACAATGACTTTGCAGAAGCCAACTCTGCAAAATCTTGCAGTGCTTTATTTTCATGGCAATGGACGTGTACCCAAAAGCTCCTTTAGGTGAGTTTCTTGCCTTACTCACCTCACCCACCATAACTTCTTTCTCCCAGTTCTGTATCTAAACCAAAATACACAGAATTTTCGTCCAATCAATTATTCAAAAATGAATTTGACACAGGGGAAAAAAAAAAAGAGGAAGTCTTATTAAGCATGCTGAAAAAAAGCGGCTGTGGATTTACGCTTAGCACTCATGCTGCAGGACTGCTTACAAAGCCAGCACTAATGGCCTTCCAGCTACCCATCATTTCCCCACATTCAGTCTGCCCAGACAGCTAGCTATTCCTTTCTAACAAATACCACTTTAATTGCATCTCCCACTTTGTTAGCCTTCTTGACCTTCAGTAAAAGCCATCTACAGTCTAATAATCTCTTAAATCTGACACTCACAATGGCTAGCACACTAGCAGACTTGTACACCTTCCTGCCAGGTTCATCTTTGCAGGCTTATTGTCAAGAATTTCCATTAGAAATCTAACGAGTGTGAGCTGAAATGACAGCTTCAGGATCAGTGGGGAAAGAAAAGGAGAGAGGGGGCAAAAAGGGAGAGGAGAATAGGGGAGAATATATATGTATATTGCAAATGCCTCCTGTCACCAAAGACTTCATCATTGTGCCTTTCTGGTGCTAAGGCTTCTCCAGTCCCAATACATCCTCTAAGCAACAAATGCGAGCCACTCAGCCTGGGCTACTAGCAACTCTTCCTGTGGGAACACTGTCAGCAATTTCAGCAATATTAACCCTGGGAGTACTAACATGATTTAAAGGACGTGTTAAATTTTAATGATAACATTAGAAAATAGGAAAACACACAAGTCACATCTCCCAATTTGGTGCATTTGGCTGCTGAATAGGATATTAATGTTATTCTTTGCCTGGCACTATTAAATGAGCAGTGAAACTAATAGAGAAATGGATAGTAATGACTTCTATTCTTGCTGTTCAGCGCCTGCTTGAAGCCAAGACTGCCTTATTGCCCATTAGGCTTTCTACTGGAGTCTATCAGGTGGATGGATTAAGCTGGTAATTTTTTTCAGCATTTGGCACTTCACAGGTCAGAGGTTCATCTAGCTAAGAGGCACAGAAAAATAAAACTGTCCAATTGAAACAGCAGCTTACAATCATCCAGGCTATCAGTTAAAAGGCAGACGCCTGCTCTCCTGAGTAACTTCTGCATAATCAAGTCCAAGTTTGGCTTCAGTAAGACAGCCGTTGGGCCAAGTGACATTTAAAGAAGCTGTGAGAGAAACATAAAAACACCAAGTTCTGTCCCATTTTTAGCAAAGGGAGTCCAGAGCAACCATTTTCTTCAGCACAGCAGGAATCTTTCAGACCTTCAAGTACATCTGTTATAAAAGGATGGACAATTTCAACAGAACCACACCACAGCTCACAGAAACTGAGGGGCTTGTCTTAGTTTTACCTAGGATAGGGTTAACTTCAATGAGGTAGTAGGAAGGGGTACAGCATGGGCAGCTGACCCAGGCCGGTCAACAGGTATTTGATATCATACTGACGTCATGCCCAGTACAGGGCAAGGGAGCTAGTCGGGGACGGGGTTACGGAACCGCAGGTTCAGCTGCCAGTCGGGAGCAGTTGTGTCGGGTCCCAGGTGGTAAGCAACTGCGACACACACCATTCCTATTGTATATTCCCTCATTTACTGTTATAACTGTTTATTCCTGAACTTGTTTCTTCTTATTGTTGTTCTATTAAACTGTTCTTCTTTCAACCTACGCGGGTTTTCCCTTTTTCTCCGGTTCCCCTCACCGTTCCACCGGGAGGAGAGGAACAAGCAAGCAACCTCATGGCTCCTTGTCCCCAGCTGGACAAAACCACAACAGGGCTATATTCCCAAATCCTCATTTATCTTCAGTTAGTTATGAGGGTGGGAGAGAAAGAGGGAATGAAACATGCACAACTTGGAGAAAATTAATTCCACAACTGAGGTACATCATATCATTCTGAACAAAGTTAAAACCCCCAAACCACATTTCCTTCAGAAAAAGAAAATATATACTATGGTAGATGTCAAAGTCTCCTTTCATTTGCTTTTCCGCAAACATTCATGTGAGTAGAATTTTGTTCCAGTGCAAGTCCATGGAATAGAGAAGCTGTTGTGACTACCGAAATGCAACTGAATGATCACATCAAAGTATTTATGATACAGGGGGCACAGTGAAATAGAAGTTAGAGTGCAGATTTGTCATTAATAGGTCACGCAAATTTTGTTTTTACAAATATATTTTGACCTTCAAATATACATAAAGCAAGTTTCACTAGAAGGTACTTTGGAAGCCAAAATGTTTAAACTGTATTCTCAATTTAAGATTTTCCTACAGACCTCAGTATTGGATAGATGCTATGAATCAGCCATATTGCACTAAATACAGGTATCCTATTTCCAGCATACTTAGTTCCTCTGACACATACCACCAGAAAGAAGTTTAAATGCTTTCCAGAGCAACAATCACATTGCCTTGAGGTTTTGTTAGTAGAATAGAATATTTTTTAAAGCCTTTTATGCTCTTTTCCTGAAACACCAAATCCATTGAATAAGATCACTGACCAGCCACTAACAAAGCAGATAACATAGGGTCTGTAAGTTAAGTTCTCCTACGTATGAACCAACAAAGGGAACAGATTCAACCTACTTTGTGTAATGGGAAATTAAATATGTAAAAATCTCATACCAACATAGAATTTACCTACATGTTTTGAGAACTGTTCAGTTTCTTTAGAAGAGAGAGAAGTCTTTTGTTTCCATCATGAATTGTAAACAAAGTTCAATTAAATACCAGCAACGAAACACCATGCAGTCTCTTCTTCACCCCCCCATCCACCTTCATCTGGCTTAGGATGGCAGAGGTCCCAGTAAGATGGGAGAAGG
The DNA here is from genome assembly GCA_013401255.1 of Urocolius indicus. Taxonomy (NCBI): domain Eukaryota; kingdom Metazoa; phylum Chordata; class Aves; order Coliiformes; family Coliidae; genus Urocolius; species Urocolius indicus. The sequence goes on along the minus strand of WBNH01001668.1, from coordinate 118,049 downwards.
TAACCACAGGCCTTGTGTATTGAGACGAGGGCAGGGAGGGCTCACTGCTAGTTATGGTTCTGGGCAAAACAGACTCCACTACTGAAATTGTAGTGTCCTGTCTGTTCCACTACATACACAAAACAGAACAGACAGAAAACAAAAACAGAACAGGATGATGAGAAAAATACAACCATCACTTTAAGATCTCCTTCCCCTACCCCTCCCTCCTCCCTTGGCTCAGGTCTCTGCTCCCAATATCTCTACCTTCTCCTCCCATCAATGGCACAAGAAGGCAGGGAATGGGGGATGTGGTCAGTCCCTTTCAGATGGTCTCTGTAACTTCTTTCTTCTCAGAGAAAAAAGACTCCTCTCATTCCTCCCCTGCTCCAATGTGGGGTCCCTCCCATGGGACACAGTCCTTAAAGAACGTCCCCAGTGTGAGTCCTTACCAAAATCTACGGCTTCTGCTCACAAACTCCTCCAGCATGAGACTCGTCCACGGAAGCAGCATTCCAGTCACCGGCTGCTGTAACGACACCCTCCCACAGATTCATAGCCTCCTCTGGGCACAATCACTAACCCTGGTGTGGGATCCACAATGAACTGCCAACAAAACTTTGCTTCACCAGTCCTCTCAACAGGATGCAGTGGGACAGTAACCATGGGACGCAGTGAAGTTTCTGCTCCAGCACACCTCCCTTCTTCCCTCACTAACCTTGGGATTTGCATGGTCACCTCTCTCCCCTCCACCTCTTTCCACTGCTACCCATAGAAAGAAGGAAGATCCCTCCTCTTCCAGCTGCATCTTACAAAGGGATCATGGAGGTGCCAGTTGGCTCAGCCCCAGTGCTTAATCTGAGAGCCAGGCATAGTTTTGAGCAGCTTCTTACAGGAGCCACCATTACAGCCCTGTTACCCAGAACTGGCTGCACACAAACCCATGACAGTACCCTGTCAGTCCCCTCGGTTCTCTCCAACAGAACTTCCATGACTTTTTCTTTTTTTTTCACAAAGACTACCTTGAATCATTAAAGAGAAAAGCTGTGAATAGGAAACCAGTCTGATGGTTTCTTTAGAATGGAATCTTTTTTCTTCCTTCTCAGAAAACACAGAATATTTTATAATATATAAGAAATGCAAGGTCAACCCTAGGCTATATAATTTTGATAAAACAGTCTGAACAGAATAGCAAGTCTTAGTGACAGATAAAAGTAAACACAATTGAAGATGAAAATTTATTTGAAGTAGCACACCAGTGATGGAACGGTAAGTAGATTGTAACAGCAAGTAGCTTGTAACAGCCTTATTACACTGTATTATTTCAAATGAAATAAACTAATTTCTGATACCGTAACAATAAATCCAAGCTACAATTGAACACACTGATTTCTTAAAGCTGATTCTTGTGTATAGCTGGTGTCATATTTTCCCTTACTTTCTCTTTTGTACAGTAATTAAATAGTAATCCGTATATCCTGTACTAGTTAGGGCTAAGGTTACAGCTGGGTGCACTGGGCTACTCTCGTAAGTACCTCTCTGAGATCACAGGCTCCCCGCATCTGCTGTTTTAATAAGACATCTAGTCACTCCCTGACATTTCAATCAAATGGATCAGAGTTTAGAAAGCAATGCTATTCAAAGCATTTGATCTATCATTTTGATAAGGGAGCAATCACCATGTATTCACACAGGTGACTAGCAGGGATGCTAACTCATGACCTTCATACAGAGAGAAGAAAGAAAAGACATGTTGGGAAGCCCACAAGGGGCCAGGCAGTCTTAGCCCTGCTCAGCCCAAGCAGCATGTCTGACTGCTGCTTTAAACGCCTAAAAGTACTCCCTGGTTAGAGGCACATGATAGGGAGACCTGTGGCCTAAATGAAACCCTGCTGATTTTGCTCAAGTCAGAATTCCCTCACTGGGGCCAAAGCCAACAAGTTGATAAGGCTCGGATCCTGACCTCTCTCCCCATCTTCACTTATTTGCTGTTCTTACAAGTAACCACCAATAGTTCATGTTATACAAGGAAAAGAGTTTTCAATGAGACATTTCTTGCAGTATCTTTTGGACAGCTTCCAGTCCAAGCTCAGAACCATCCGGTAAACATTCCCCTGTCCTATCAAGTGTCTTGTGTTGGTCTGTGCTTTAACTTGGAGAAACCTCTAAAGCACTCATCAAAATATTAGATATTACAGCATAGCTTAGTTAAGAGAGGAACAGAAGGAAAAGAAGCATGAGTAAATAAGTATTCTGGTTGTGGATGCTACCAGATATTACAACTGTACCAAGAAGGTATCTGATTATATATTTCAGGTTTCAAAAGCTGAGATCTAAACACAGCTCTTAGCTTCATTATGCTCAGTTACTTACTTTTTTTAAATTTGGTTGAATGTATGAAGACTACATAGAAGTAAATTGAAAATAAAACTAGGCAATATAAATCACTAGAGATTTGAGTTCCACAAAATAAGGACGCAGTCATGGTATGACTATCTCAGCCTTGTGCCAGTGACTATGCTGTTAACAGAAATAGTTCAACCACACAGTGCCAAGTCTTTCAAACGTGCAAACTGAAGCTTCCAAAGAAAAGCAGCATTTTCCCATGTTACTGCAGCAGACTCTCACAGTTATTACCCTGCTTTCTAGAATATCAATACCGTCATTAATTGATCGAGCTGTGACACTGGTGGAAGTCACGACAAAATTTGGTCCAATAATGGGAGAGACCATGGAAGACAAATCTAGAACTTTCTGCACTTGGGATACTACTTTATTAAGATGCTTAATTCAAAATGTATGTTCAACCTGCTTTTCTGTAATCAAGGATAGTTGCAGCTTCAGCAATAAACCCCCAGCATCCTCAAAGCTAAACTGAGGAAGTGTGGGCAGGATGATCAGGTAGTGAGGTGGATTGGTAACTGGTTGAAGGGAAAAAGGCAGAGAGAGTTGTGTTGTGATCAATGGGGCAGGGTCTAGTTGGAGGCCTGTATCTAGTGGAGTCCCTTAGGGGTTGGTGCTGGGACCTTGATGAGGGAACAAAGGGCACTGTCTGCAAGTTTGCTGATGGTACTAAACTGGGGGCAGTGCTTGACACACTAGAAGGCTGTGCTGCCATTCAACGAGACCTGGACAGGCTGAAGGTTTAGGTGGGGAGAAATCTAATGAAATTCAACAAGGGCAAGTGGGAAGTCTTGCATCTGGGAAAGACTAACTCCATGTACCAGTATAGGTTAGGGAATGAACTGTTAGAAAGTAGTGTAGGGGAAAGGGACCTGGGGGTCCTGGTGGACAGCAGGATGACCATAAGCCAGCAATGTGCCCTCGTGGCCGAGAAAAGATAGGGCTCTTTAGTTTGGAGAAAAGGAGACTGAGGAGTGTCTTGATTAATGTTTACAAATATGTAAAAGGATGGATGTCAGGAGGATGGAGCCAGGCTCTTCTCAATGACGTCCAATGACAGGACAAGGGGCAACAGGTACAAGCTGGAACATAAGAGGTTCCAAAGATATATAAGGAAAAATTTGTTCACTGTGAGGGTGACACAGCACTGAACAGGCTGCCCAGATGGGTTGTGGGGTCTCCTTCTCTGGGGATGTTCAAAATCCACCTGGATGAGGTTCCTGTGGGACCTGACCTACGTGGCCCTGCTCTAGCAGGGGAGTTGGACTAGATTATCTTTCCAGGTCCCTTCCAACACTTAAGATTCTGTGATAAGTAATGTGGACTATCCAGCACTGGGGGAGAAGCCCATATGCTTGTATTCCTCACATTAACATACATGCCTCTGGAGCTATAGCATGAGATTATCCTAAGATCTAAGCCAGCAATTTAACATGGAACATCTCTCATGCTTTTGACATGTGGACCACATCACAAAATGCTGCAGTTCCTACTAAATTATTGTTTAGAGCATGACAGTCGAGTTTATTGCTGTGGCAAGCTGCAAATTCAGTGCTTGGAAGCACCCCAATTATATGATGTCAAAGGCTATGTGTTGCTGATGTGGCAAAACTGCAATGTCTTTCAACCCTACATGCACAGCACTGCAATGTTTTAATAATCTGCTGACAGAGGCATGAATCCCATTACAGGCTGATGGCCTGTACTGGTAACGTGTGAAACTTTTTCAAACACTGTCCAGGGAATCCAGCATGAACTACCTTTCTTCCTCCTGACCTTGCAAAATGATGTGCCAAAATCCTATGCTTGTTATACAAGATTGCTGCAGATGTTGCAACATTAACTTCTAGGAAAATAAGATGATCTAAAGATCACTGCAGTGCTTGTGACACATATAAAGCTCCTTGAAGGAACTTTGTCACTCAGTAGTCTGGCACAAAGGGACCAGCTACAGATTAAGAACTGACTCTGTGTTTCTGAACACAGTATTTTCAGGTACATGGCCAAGTCTCTGTAAAAAAATAAAAATAAAAAAAATTCATTAAAGTTTTGCTCTGCCTCAGAGACTTATTTCAGACAAAATATCAAAGCCTCTCCACAACAGCTATATCTAGGGTCTAAAAGTGTTTTCTGATAAGAAAAACTCCAGTCACTAAAAACAATCATAGGCCTGTTCTTAATTTCCAGGGCACTTGATAATGGTAAGCCCTTTTTGATCCCATGGAGAAAGCTGCAGCGCTAACAGTTTTGACAGCTTCCTAAAAAACTCTTTGATATACAGTATCTCCACCCTTACCTCGAAGACATTTGCAAGCTTGAAAAAATATTTATATCATTTCATACATTGACAACTGTGGATTGCAACAGCAAGACTTCCAGCTGCTCCTAGAAAAGGGTTTACATTAATTTGTCAGAGGTGAAGGCATACCCTTTTGTCTCTTCTGGACCTCTGTAAGCAGCTGTATTCCAGGGTAAGTAAAGTAGCTTGTGGTTTCCCAACTTGCCAGGAAACATAAAATTGTAAGACAATTCGCAGAAGAGCTTTGCTAAATGTTTAGTACTGTGACCTGTGATGCAACACAAAAGAATAGTCGTTGTTGCCTAAACTTTAATGCAGTTAATCCTTCCAAATGCTGACAAAGTACTGCCTCAGGCCATTTAAAAATCACACTTCTAATGCAATAATCCTATCTGCATTACAATGAGTTGGGATGAAATGATTAGGTGCCTGAAATTTTTTGCACAGTGAATTAAGTCACCATACAGACTGGCCGTGCTTGTTCACAAATTAAAGGTCTGGACAGAAATGAAATTCCATTATTCTGCCACTTACAAAGCTTTGAGGAAGGGTTCATTACTGTCCTGAAACATTCCCAGAAGAGACAGAAGTAGCTACAAGCTAATAGGAACCTTTTTTTCATTAGACCTGTTTCAGGACTTTCTTCATTATTAGTAATTATTAGTCAAATCTTTTGACAACTGAACATCTCTGAAATACAAAAGGCTAGTTCCACAATATGCAGGCAAAAAAAAAAAAAAAAAAAAAAAAAAAGTGACAGCAAATTTGTGGAAAAAAACAAACCAAAACTACCTTGAATGCAAGTCTTTTCTTCTCTCTCCAGATACACTGTTTTAAACCGGTATTTTTCAGTCCTTATTGGAAGCAGACTTTTTAGCTGGGTCCAGCTACTCATCTCTAGCATTTGAAATGCTCTCCTTACTTACTGTCCCCATCACAACATGCCCGAACAGCTACTCATATCTAAACATTCAAATTACCTCTTGGCTTAGAGTCTATATGCAGGATTTTTGCTTATATCATTGCCCCATTGAGACTATTCTTACTCACATTCAACTGGTTACTTACACACTATCATTTGATACACATTAATACAACTCTTCAATTTATGATCTTTTTCTGTCAGATGTCTGCAAAGTTAGCATTCCAACAACACTAGAAGATAGGCTATCACAGGTTTCAACTCAATGAAATCAGATTTTATGTAAATTCTGGTAAACAGGGAGAATGATGCCATAAACTTTTGTGTTGCAGCTATGACAGCCTAAGAAAAAAAAATAATTTAAATATATATATCAATATTAGTAATTTGAGACAGTCCTCATCACCATGCAAGTGTTTGATGCTGTAACAAAAACCTCAACCGCAACAGCCACGAAATGCTCTAAGATCCTCTCAGTTACAAACTGCAGTGTACAACTATAAGAACCACTTGTGCTAGCCATTTCCCATGGGCATGCTTCACAGCGGAGGTTACAATAAGGTCTCATTCTCATAAAACATGACCCCTCATACGCACGTAATTGCATACATCATTAAGTCACATCTGTATCATGAGAGAAAAAAAGAAAAACAGCAAGCTTGGAGCTTTGTTTGTTTGTTTGTTTTTTTGTTTTTTTTTTGTAATTGGCAGGGAACCTGGCATTTTAAATGGTTAAAATAAACTAGCGCAACTGTAAGTATTCCTCACCAAAAATCCCCAAATCCCAAGTTTTCATCCTGTTGACATATTAGGGGAGAATGCTTCTATTTAAAACTAAAAGTTCAACACCTCAACACTAACAATGAGCTACTCGGAAGCAGTTTCATCTGGGTTAAGTGTGGCACTTTTCTGTACCAAATGAAAAGCTTCAGTACATAGCTTCATGCATAAAGCCTGGCCTGCTTATGCAGCAATTAAGTATACTATTACACTTTGCAGGTACGCAAAAACATTTACATGATCACACACTGAGAAAACATCCATGTAGGTTCACATTTTGATAGGTCACTGCAGATTCCAGCTGCTACTAGATACATGTAAAAAAAAAAAAAAAAACAACAAAAAACCCACACAACAATCCACATACTCTCATGTTCTGCTCATTCTGCAACACACTACAGACTATATTTATAATGCTGATGAAACGTCTGGGCTGTCTTCAACAGCACCAACAAAAACTGTGTCAGTCAGATCTGCCTGACTAGAAGATGACTGATACACTCAAGGCTTTGTTGAATTGTTCTAATAAAGGCATATTGTCAATCAGCCATGTCCTACTGGACACCACAGTCCTGAGTTGTAAGAAGTTTTACAAGTTCTGAGGGAATACCCAGAACCAGGAATGTGATCTGTTCCTTCTTTCACCAAATTCAGTTACACTATCAATTCTACCCTCCAAAACCCTGTTACCATAGCAGCAGTCCTCACAGGACCCTGAAAAATGCCAGCTACATTAAGACAGCATGGTAGATTCCAGTCCCCTAAAGTTTTCCCCTGACACATGACAGGTTTTCACATTGTCACAAGAGACCTTGTATGTCTCACCCTTGGGGTGTTGCTATGGCACACACCCGCAAAGGCAGCTCACAGGCCTAGCTGAGCTGGCAGAGCCCACACCAACATCCTGCTTTCCCCTGAGCAGGCGCTGATAAGGCTACTCCATGGATGCCAGCAAAAACTAACTAGTAAGAGCAGCACAGCACATCAAATTCGAAGAAGTCAATAGCACTAGTCATAATATTCATATCCTGTATCACCTAGAGCAAAGCCCCACTGTGCCAGGCAGGGTCTGCTGAGGACAGAAGTCACAAGTCTACAAAGTTCTTAATAGTTGCAAATAAGTCAGAAAGGATGAGAGAAAGGGATGCTTCTGCAAATAGCCACAGGCAGTTAGCAGCCATCTGCAGAAGGTAACTGCATGCAAAGGCTAGAGTCCCTCAGCAGGATTGAGCTTGCAAATACCACTAAGCACAACCTATGGGGCAGAAGGTGACCACAGCACACAAAGGCCACATTCCTGTGCCTCCTTCCTTCACTTAAATGTACACATTGGCTAGGACTGCTTTTGTAAGTGGCACTCCTATGGAACTGGAACGTTTGGAAAGCAGATACAGGAAAAGAACATAGGTAAGGGGGCTAAACCTAGAAGTAAGGCTTATTTCTGACATAAATAAAGATTGGCCTATAGTACTCCACCCACTCAACCACATGAACAACAGAGTAAACAGTAGTAACACACAGGTAAAACCTCAGGAAGGCTAGGATGGGCAACAGCTATCACTATCCCAATAAGAGAAGCCTGTACCAATCTTTTTATGTGTCTGCAAGATCTGTCTGTTTCATTACTTTGCAAGGGATACCCCCCCATCTCAGTGACTCTGACAATTTCCACGTCTGTATCAGTAATTTCCCACCTATACCCACAGCTGGTAAATCACTGCCAAATCACACAGCCTGCAAGTTGTGAAGATTTTTGGTACATGGCTCCTTCCCAGAGAATCAACAATGTATTAATATGGCTACACTGACTATTAATATGGGTATTTCCACCTTTCCTTTTTCTTGAGTAATTCAGTTAAGCCAGCTCCTGAGACAAGGTAACAGCCAGCCTTTGAGTCTTTTGTTCAAGAGAACACCAACTCCCTCTCAAACAGCACATAAATAAATAATGGAGAGTACAACACAACAGCAATACCAGGGACTCTCTCAGCAGTAGGCTCTTTTCCACGATATCTCTTTAGTGTAACCACTAATGAAAACTCTTTGAAGTGGTAGAGTAAATATTAGCATTTGATAGCACCTGCACCCAACAGGGCAAACAAAATTGCATTGTATTATATTCTGTGAGCTGTAGATCCACTCACAATAAAATGCTCACAGGCTTGCTATGGAAGAACCCAGTGCTTACTATTTTGGTAGCACAGAGTCAGCCAAGGGCTGCTGGTCACACTTTTAGGGCTGGTTGTCTTCATCTTTATAAAATCACAACAAATAGAGAAAACAAAACAATGCCAAACAAAACAATACCAAGGAATTTCAGATAATGCTTCTGGAGGTACCAGATTCCTCAACAGAGGCAGAAAGCAGACTTTTAACTCTGTCCCCAATCAGTCAGCTCTTAAATGTGAAGCTAGATTTCAGAAATGCTTGTATGCTCTTTAGGCACACAATTATTCAACTCAGTACTCAGGGTAGGGCAGCTTCAAGTATTTTTAAGTCCACTTGTTAAAAAAAAAAAAAAAAAAAAAAGGTTAACAATCTAGTGTTGTTCTTCAAGAAGCATCGCCAAATTGTCTTGTGTTAATGACACCCAGGAGAGCTGGTTTCAATGCCATGGTCTGCAACAGCCTTCTTGGGTAACCTTTGGGCTCACAGACCATTTTAATGCCTCATATGAGCCTGGAGCTACAAGGAGTGTCTCTCCTGCACCTGGCCCCACAATGGGAGTAGAAACCATGGGCAGCAGACTGTGTACAGCACCTTACCACTTGAGCTACCAAGTCTCAAGATATGTTGTAAATCTGTCCCGTAGGGATCAAAGACAGCAAAAGGGGAAGGGACCAGTGACTCCCATGTGGCATTCACACCCTTGCTTGTCCCGCAGTGAGAACAAGAAGTAGGACACGGGAAATAACAACCCAAAACCACCGTCGGAACGAGGGATGTAAGCTTGAGGGACTGTCACAGATGACCCCCAAAGCCTGACAACTCTCCCGAGACCGAGGCACCCTGCTCCTCAAGATGCAGGAGAAGGGGATGGGAAAAGGAAACAAGACCAGGAAAGGGCGAAGCCAAATAAAGTGTAAAACCGTCAGCGGTGACAGCGGTAGGAGAGCACAAGGGGCCGGCAGCCCCACCGGAGGCCCGTGCATGGCACCCGCATCCCCAGGTCCTGTCCGGGCGCTCGCTGCCTTACCTTGCTGCTGACTGGCCCGGGGATGAGGAGCTTCAGCGCCTGCCTTTTCAGCTCCGCCAGCCGGGCGTTGCAGTGCTCGCACCAGGCGCCGCGGTCGGATCCCGGCGAAGAGCCGCCGCCGCTGCCGGAGCCCGGCGAGCCGGTGCCGAAGCCCGGCGAGCCGCCCAGCGAGCCGGGGGAGCTGGTGCCGATGCCGGGTGAGGCGGGTCCCGGCGAGCCGGTGAAGGAGCCCGGCGAGGAGGTGCCTGAGCCGGGCGACGGGGTGCCGGAGGAGCCCAGGGCAGAGCCGGCTCCCTCCGGGGCTGGGCGACTCCCCGCCCGGGACTCCTCGTATGCCTTCCGGTACCAGCTCTCGGGAGAGAAGGGGGCGGCGGGCTTGGTGGGGGAGCAGGGGTCGGTCACCTGGAGCGGGAGAAGGAGCAGCGGGTCAAGCAGGGAAGCCCGGCGGCGCTGGCAAGTTTCGCTCGGACGCTCCGCGCCCACGGCCGCCCCGCCGAGAGCCCCGCGCCGCGGAAGTTGTGTGTTGCCCGGGCCAGGACAGGCAGCGATAGCGGGCGATGGGGAGGGGGGTGACAGCGGGCGGCGCCGGCAACCGCCAGGCGAGGGGCGCGGGAGCCCCGGCACGGCGGCCGCCGCCGCTCCCAGCCGACCCTCCGCCGACAACTTACCCCGTATTTTCTGCTCCGCGCCGTGACCGCGATCCTCTCTTTATTTCCAGCCACTGAATTCATGGTGGCTTCGCAGTGCGGTGGGAGGATTTCCTACAGGTTTCCCAGTCCGCATCCGAAAGGAACAGCCGGTCCCGGGAAGTCCCCCGCGGAGCGGGCAGGCTGCTTCCTCCACCGGGATCGCTCAGCCCCAAAACACTGTCAGTTCTCAGGAAAACGCTTGGGGCTGAGGTTTTCTCCAGGTCGGTTTTTCCTCATTGTCTTCCCTCTCATTCCCTTACAACCCTTGTTCTCACAGAAACAGCAACATCCCGAGTAGGAGCGTTTCCCCCAGCAGACAGCCCAGCTTTTCTCCGCAAACGAGGCAAAGCATCCAAGGTGAAAGAGGGAGCCGGAGCCACGCTCTGCCTCACAGAGCCGCTCTCTGCCTCAGCTACAGGGGCAACTTGTTTCCTTCGCGAAGGTTTGTAACTGAGTTAAAAGAAATCCTCCAAAAATATCGGGATCTGGGCTCTGGGAGGAGCCTCCGCGTCCCTTGCAGCCAATATCTTCCTGCCCATTTGGGCCTGACAGTTTTGCACGGGAAGGAAGGGAAGTGAAGACGTGGGCTGCGGAGCCCCGGGTGCTCCTCGCTCAGCAGCGGAGCGGCGGGGCCGGTGGCTGTGAGCGGGCTACCGAAGCCTCGCCGCAGGTCTGCGCGGTGCCTTGGCTGCTAGGAGGGTCCATTTTATTTTGCAGTATCTCTTGATTGACGTCTGTGATTTCCCCCCTCTTCTTGGAAAAGGGCGGGCAGGGCCGGGCGGGGGGGGGGGAACCTTGTTGCTTCCATCGCAGTTATTGGTTAGTTGCCGCTATTCAGTGCTTTAATGAACGTGATCTCACAAGAGTTCCCAATCCTCTCTAAATAACTAAGAAAGGAATGAAAAGCAGACTGTATTTACGATAGTCACTGGCATATATTTTTCATGTTGTAATTTTACGTATATTAATCTAACTTGCAGTCGGGGGCATGATACATTGATCTCTTAACAATGGCATTCTACAGACTTGTGTCCCTATTAATCTTTCCCGTCCAATTTTGATTTCTTTTCGGGGGTCATGAGTATCTGGTTACATTTCCTTTTTAAATTTCAAATCCTGCAGATAGCACGACCATCTCTAATAAATCTCCCTCCTCAAAACAAGTTGCCAGTTTTCTCAGAAATGGATACAATAAGGAGCTAAATGTCAGATGCCCTGATAGGGTCATAACGTGGATGGGTTGATTCAATTGAGAGAACAGAACACAGAGGGGACCTCGCCTCCACCTTTCCAGCCTCCTATTGTTACTTCCATATAAAAGCATCCTTCCAGCATCCATAATGTACCTGGGCTGTAATAGCCATGAAGAAACAAAACCAGCCCACTGCGTCACTGAGCAAGGAATCTCCCAGCGCTTTTCTGCTTTCACAGATTCTCTGCCAGTAGTAAAAATGTGTAAGATGGTTCACTGCATTTTAGCTCCACTAGATTATCACCTTTAGAGTGGAACAGCCATTCCTGATCTGATTGAGAAACCTTTAATCTAAAGATGACACCAGAGATGCTGCCCAAGGTAGCCAGGCTGCACCAGCAGTGCTTTATGCCATTACATGGATGCCACCAAGAAGCCGACCAAAAAGGGCAAACAAAGGATATGCACCCTAGCTCCTACTGCTTGTGAATGGGTTTCACGTAAATTCACATGCAGAGCTCCCGTGGTGACAAGGTAAGGCAGGAAAATGCCATGCAAATGTACAGCAAGGCATTCCTTACGCCCCAAGATACTGACTGTAGGCAGCCACGTGCCAGTGCCTACAGTGTGTTAACTGCCCCGTTTTCTGGGCTCAGCGATTCTGGTGGCAAACTGTCAGATTTGCTTTGTTTTTCAGCAGACCTTTAATTACCAGGCTGCTAGCTATGCCTGCCTAACCACATCTGCTCTGCCTGCGACCATCATCCTGTGGGCAGCAGTGGCGTGCCTCTCTCAGGAGATGACGGCTATCCCGTGGGCAAGGGGGCAGCAGCTCGGCGGGAGTGCCGGCACCTTCCGAACCGGGCTCCAGGGCCCGATCACAGCCCGGCGGCACCCCGCCCGACTTTTTCTGCACAGATCCTCGGGCCCGGGGCAGACCCTCTGACCGTTCAGGCGGGATCGGAGAGGGACCACCTCAGAGCAGGCTGGCGGAGCGTGGGCAACCAAACGGCATTTAAGGCTGCGTGTTTCCCAGCGGCCTGGCAAGGGGAGCGGAGGGAAGGTGCCAGCCCGTGGAAGGCGAGCTCAGCTGCGAGCAGACCGCGCTCCCCTCCAGCTCCCGCGGCAGGTTTGGGGCAAGGACCGCTCGCCGAATCCCCCAGAGCCACCGCCGCGCTACAGCCACTCTCCACCATGGGGCGAACAGCAGGGCTGACCCTAAAGCCCTCCATTTACGGGCGCACTTGGGCAGGGGAGCGGCNGTCAGTGGGCGGCGGGCGCCCTCTGGCGGCGCGCTGTGGGCACGGTTGCGCGGCCGCGGCCGTGGCGTAAGGGGAGCTGCGCGGCCTCAGGCGGACACCGCTGCCCCGGCCCCGACGGCGTCCGGGCGGGCTGCTGGCGAGGAGCAGCGCTGTCCCTCCTTCAGGGACATGCCCGCCGTCGCTGGGGCGTGGGGATCGGCCTTCTCCGGGCACAGCTGCAGAGGACTATCACGGCGCGCCGTTTTCCAGGGGTGAGCTTCTCCCAAGGCTGTCGGGTGGGCGATGTTGCCTCCCCATCCGGGCACGGTGACACGACTGCTCTGCCCGCTGCGCCCCTGGAGGTCAGAGCCTACCGGAGAGTGGATCCGTGCCGTGCTGCCCCAGAGAGCCGTACCCGCAAATGTCACCTGCCCCGAGCCACAGCCCCCGGCACGGCTCCACTCTGCTCCCGTCCAACCCGACAGCCCCAGCAGCGGCCCGAGCGAGCCAGTTCGTCACCCCCGGTCACCGGTAGGCCTGCCAGCAGCGTGTCTGAGTCCCTGGCAAAGGGGCACTGGAGCAGATGAAGTCGCCCAGCACTTGCCCTTGTGGATCTCATGAGGTTCCTCTCCGCCCAACTCTCAAGCCGGTCAAGATCCCACTGAATGGCAGCACAGCTTTCTGGAGAATCAGCCAGTCCTCCCAGTTTGGTGTCATCAGCGAACTTGCTGAGGATGCACTCTATGCCCTCATCCAGGTCGTTCATGAAGATGTTGAACAAGACTGGCACCAGAACCAATATCTGAGGAACTCCACTGGCCACAGGCCTCCAACTCGACTCTGTACCACCCTCTGGCCTCTCTTATACAGGGAGCTCTTGATCCACCTCACTATCCACTCATCCATTCCACACTGTCTGACTTTTCTGATGAGGATATTATGGGAGACAGTGTCAAAAGCCTTGCTGAAGTCAAGGTAGATGACATCCGCTGCTCGCTCCTCATCTAGCCAGCCAGTTATGCCCTCCTAGAAGGCTATCAGGTTGGTCAAACAGGATCTCTCCTTGGTGAATGCATGTTGAGTCCCCCTTTTAGTAAGTACACAAACTTTCAGTTTCTTCATCACATCTCAGTGTGTTTGTGGTCATGTTCTATCACTCTGCTGCTTTTAGTGGAATTCTTGAGTGTGTCCCAATGTGTGTGCAATTAAATCCGACCTAGAAGTTCCAACTTCATCACTCAAATCTGAGATGCTGGCACAAGCCAAGTTCTTCCAATAAACAGCAGTTTATGAGAGCTAGAAATGTTGTTTGCATCAAAGAAATCCTTTGAGGTATTCACATTTATAATAAATCTCAGGATAAAAAAGGTGACAGCAACTGGTACTTGAAGATTCAGCAATGCCTGCACAGAAGCTTTGTTTCCAGGTTCGGTGCAAATAAGTCTCAGTATCAGGTCTTCCTTACAATTTTAAAGAGCTTCCTTGGGGAGATTTGAAATGCATGACAGCACCGGTACTTGCTTAAAGATGCATATTAATGAGCTGGAGCCCATTGTGAGACAAGGAGGAAATTGAAGGCACGTGTAGTATTAGTGACAATTAATTGTAAAGATAGAAACAGATAACTGTTAAGAGCTACAAATCACCAGAACCTTCCCAGTTTGATACACTTCTCTAAAACCACCCCAGTTCTCATCCCCTTGCCAAAGTACAGGATAATTTGAGCAAAAACCTCTAGCACATCGAGCACAGTAAGATCTTTATCCTTTTGTATCACATCATCAGAAACATACATATCCACAGCCCAACTATTCTGCAGGATGTAGGAATTCCTGCGGTACAGGCAAAAAGACTGTGTTTGCACTGCCCATGTTGTAGGTAATCCTCTTTCTGCAGTATCTGGGTGTGGTGGTTTAGCTTAATGTCCACCAAGTCATAAAATCACTCACCCTCCTAAATTGGACAGGAGAGAGAGAAATATAATAAAAGGCTTGTGAGTTAAGGATGGAGAGATCACTCAGCAATTAGTGTCACGGGCAAAACAGACTCAACTTGTGGAGAAAAAGGTTTGATTTATTAATGAATAATCAAAACACAGTAGGGAAATGAGAAATAAAATGGTCTTAAAAAAACCTCCCCCCACCGCTCCAGTTCCTGGGACTCCCTTCCCCCACAGCAGCACAGGGGATGGGGATTGCAGTCAGTTCATTACAGATGGACTTTGCCGCTGCTTCTTCTCAGGGGGAGGCCTCCTCACACTTCCCACTGCTACACTGTGGGGTTCTCCCCACAGGAGACATTCCCTCATGAACTTCTCCAGCTTGGGTCCTTCCCATGGGCTGCAGCTCCTCACGAACTGCTCCAGCATGGAGCCTCCCACAGGGGCAGCTCCACACACACTGCCCCAGCGTGGGTCATCTACCTAGAGAATAATCCTTCAGGGACAGATTGCTTCAGCCTGGGTCCCTCATGGGATCACAAGTCCTGCCAGCAAACCTGCTCCGGCAGGGGCACCTCCCCCACGGACTCCCAGGTCCTGCCGGAAGCTTGCTGCAGGGTGAGCTTCCCACAGAGTCACGGCCTCCTCCAGGCATCCACCTGCTCCAGTGTGGGGTCCTCCATGGGCTGTGAGTGGGTCTTTGCTTCCCAGTGGCCTCCAGGGACTGCAGGGGGACAACCTGCCTCACCATCGCCCTCACCATATATCACAGGGGACCCTTTTCAGTGCCTAAGCA
Organism: Urocolius indicus; assembly: GCA_013401255.1. NCBI lineage: Eukaryota > Metazoa > Chordata > Aves > Coliiformes > Coliidae > Urocolius > Urocolius indicus. The sequence goes on along the minus strand of WBNH01001668.1, from coordinate 102,613 downwards.
CCCTCCTCCTCCTCCTTCTCCACTGACTTTGGTGTCTGTGGAGATGTTTTCACATTCTCTCACCCTGTTGCTGCTGCAGTTTTGCAACTGCGCAACACTGGGATATATGGAGTGTGTTTTTCTACTTGCTCTTGGCCGTTGTTAAGTATTATACCATGGAGAATTAAGCGTGGGCATTTCTTCTGTGCGAGCTGGCTGCTGAGGTGTATATTGTAGCACAATTTCTAAATCAGTCCCAAGCTTTACCTTGTGCATCAACTTTAAAAAGTGGCTCGAAAACATACACTTCTTGAACGTTGCAACAATCCCAAGCTCTGGGTGGCATAAATTGGGCAGGAAACTCTCTAAGTGGTCGTTAACGACAGCTCCTACCTCTTACTGTTACCAGCACATCTGCATCAGTGTACTAGAAATAAACTTTTTCCTACTTCCAAGCAACAGCCAAGTTTTGCTGTCAGCCTGACAGGGGTATGTCTCTGTTTGCTCAGCAGAGCCCTTTGCCTCAAGGCCATTGCACAGGTGTTTAGCCTTTGCTTTCCTTGCTCCACTGAGACCCTCCTTGAATCTCCCTGTAATATAAAATGAAGCCATGTGTGTTCAAATTTGGACAAAGAGTTTCATTCTGTTGCAAACCGTTTGCCTTTAAATCTCCACCCTTGCTGGATACCAAAAGCAATTTCTTTTCCATTAAGGGCAGTCTGTTTGGGTTTTTTTCAAATGGAATTTTTTTCTATATCTCAAATGTAAAATGTTTCATAGATTTTTTCTAGAGACTGCTTTCATAGTTTCTGCCACACAGCACTGCTTACTTTCATAAATCTTTATGTTCTCAGTAAAAATCAATGCCTACTTATTAATACAATATTGATAAGCATTTCATAAATAATAAAGGATGCAGTGTCATTGCACATACATATGCTCACAGGGTAAGGTTGCATTGAGAAGTTTACAATCATTTTATGCAGTGGGATGCATTGCAATGACAAGTCTGCAGCCAACGTTGGTTAAGTTCATAAATTCAAATACTGAAATTTGACAGAATCCCATTTTCTGTTACTCAGGCACAATAAGCATTCATTGGAACTCCAGAGCTAAAGACAAGCCTAAAAATTGGAACAAAGAGGGAGTACCCATGAACTGGAATTCACCAAGCCCTAGCAATGCAGATTTTATGCAGAAGAACAACAAAGCAAGAAAGCATGGGAGTAACAACCACCAGTCGCAGTCAGTAAAGGAGAAATAGTGAGCTGCTTGTCTGAAAGTCTGCTTGCCTCTACAGGCCTGTGGAAAAAAACACTGACTGTGCTGGGCTTGGTAGAGCCACAGTGAGGATGATGCCACAGCAGCACTCAGCATGTGGGGGGTTGCAAGGGAAGTCCCCAGTGAAAGCATCTGCTGGCTGCATCAGCCAGCAGAACCATGCCTGAACTGCCATGACCTGGCTGTGGCACACTATTAGAGATCATCCCTCTGTGCAGGGATGCTGGATGAAGGTATAAGAGGGCAAATGATTCCTTTTAAACATTCTTCAAAGCCTCTCCTAACTACCTCAGGGGCCAGGGAAAAACATGTCTTCCTGAAGAATTATTCTCAGTAATCTTTGGGTAGAGGAAGGGAGAAGACGGTAATAATGTGTTAACAAGTAATGGCATGAAGAGAAGCAGTATAGGCCAGTGTGTGCCAAAGTCAGAAAGTAGGCAAAGTGGCTGCTGGAGGGCAGCAAGTGTAAAGCCAGTGTGCCTGGCTGCTTTGCCCTGGGAGCCAGGCACACAGGCAAGCTGTGCAGGTAGTGTGAAACGGGGTAAGCAAGGATGACGTGGTACTGTGAGCAGGCAGCCCTGAGAAACAGTGAAGCACTGGTATCATCGCATTTTTTTATACTACATCCTTTCTTGTAAATTAAGGACAGTAAAATGAACACATGTAAATTTTAAATGAACAGGTGTAAATTTATAGCAGTATAGATCAAGAAGAGAGCTGGCGTCACAGGCACTAGGCTGTCATAGTCTTGAACTGCCTTAAATGAAGCACTATATGAAGGCAGCAGTTATTTATTTCCTGCCCCCCAGCTCACCTGAGGTGCACTAATTCAACCCAATATTCAAGCCACAGAGAATTACATTCAAAGTAAGCTACGTCAGAGGTCTTACCCCAGTGAGATTTTTGTAATAGTAGGCATTCCAGATCTGTGAGCATCTGTTTCATCTGAAACCCTTTTTTTTCAACTCCTTTTCAAACATTTCATGCATTCCTTTTATCCCCAAGTTTAGGGTTAAAAGCGAGCCTTACAGCATGCAGATTTCAAAAAATTGCAATGTTCCCTTTTTTCCCTTTGTACATAATTTCATGCTGATTATATTCTTTATGAAGCAACTGCAGAGGGCTGATGGCTTATCTGCCTGTCATTTCCCAATATCTCTTTGTTACCTGCCTCTCGTTTATCATTGCCTTGAAAAACATGGTTCGGTCAAGGGACCGGTCCCTCTCTTCATCAGTTCACTGGCAGCTGGGAAGGCAGAGCCATGGCTACACCTAGCACAGCCTGTGGCCACAGGGCAGTGGCCAAGAAGAGGACAGAGCTGCTCTCTTTGTTCTTCCCTACCTACTACAGTGAGTTTCCCTCTAGCTTATTCATGCTCTCATGCTCTGAGTATATCAGAAGCAGTCAGGGGCATCTGGGAGGATTCATGGCTGCACCCAGCTGACAGCAGTTTTTGTGTCTGCTCACCAAGGGATGTTCAGACGTGGCAGCAGCAGCTCTAGAATGCTCGGAGCAGGGGATGAGTAAGGCATACCTGTCCCTCAGAGGGACCTTGGGAAGCCAGTGCTCAGGGTGAGTACGGTTTCCTGGGCACGGGAACTTGTTTCAAGTTTCAACAAATGAGCAGTCTTGTCACAGTGCACAGAAGTTAGCATGGCAGAGCTGAAGAGATGACTCCAACAGTCTGTCCGTGTGCCCAGGCAGGCTTGGGTAAAGTACTGCTGCACAGTTTCAGGGCAGGCATACTCACAGCTTTAGGAAAGTCTCTGTCCCTCAAGCTGTGCTCTGTCCCTGGAAGCAACACGAGCAAGAGGCAGCTGTGCTCAGCAGCATGTCCCCACCCACTGCCTTAATGATGTGACTGTTTTCTGAACCATAACTGTTCTGTCAAACACCATGACAGAGGGAAAAGAATCCCATACTTTGGCAGCTCGTAACACAAACATAGTTTCAGATGTGGGCTGGCAGCGATGCATGGACATTTCTTCCTACTGCTGGAAAGCTTTGGCAGAGTGGAATGCATTGACTTGTGTTACCAAGTTCAGCGGAACTGCATTCTTCTGTTCTTTAGAGAGGGGTTAACTGCTTGTGAAAATTTTACCAAGTTAACATCAATGTAAGTTTAAATGGCCTTAATAAAATCAGCATGACCTTATTGGATGATCATTTGTTTGGATTTAAAGCTCCTTTCACTGGTTACATTCATTTTAGCCTGTACCTATGTCAGCAGGTGCAAGTCAAGCCAGAGAGCCAGCTTTAAGCTGGTAGCAACATTCAGACATAAAACTGCATCTGTTTGACAAACCCAATTTAATGTAACAGCAGTAATTGCATTGCAGAAAGATGAATACTTTTCAAACAACTGTGCTTGTAGAGGAGCTTAGCACTCTCAGTCTGCCCCTACTGCTCCTCACTGTCTCTCTTCCTGAAGTTGCCCTCTCTTCAGACCCATCAGGATGTCTCTTTATGCATCGACAGGTCTTCAGAGTATTTATAGCCACCTACATTATAATTTGGTTGTTTAGCCCTGTGCATATTAATGTTCACAATTGCAATCATCTTTACTGAGCATTTTAACTAGTCTCAGCCTCACCAGCGCACAGCCTCATTCATTGCACAACATCTGATCTGCAATGATCCAATGACATTGATTTCTAGTAATTAATTTAGTCCATATCTCCTAGCACAGGCAGGCTGAGAGTCTGGAAAGTGGCTGATGCTGTCAGAGAATCACACTGCCATTCTGTGACCAAGTGGTTTTGGACAGCAGTCAAGTCTTCAGTATGAAAATGCAGTATGCTGCAGTGACAGCTGAGGCCGGTCCTGTCTGAAACTATGGGCCAGTGTTCTGGGATGAACATTGCTATGTGAGGGCCTTTGTTAGTAATTCTAATGCTTGCTGAGAGCCGTGAGTCACTTCTCCACTGAGATCACAAACCAAAACAGACCTTTCATAGAATGGTAGAGTTGGGACCTCTAGAGATCAAGTCCAATTCCCCCACAGAAGCAGGTTCACCTAGATCAGGTCACACAGCTGGATTCTAAGTCCTGAAGCTGGCAAATCTCTGTGTGACCATGAATGGGATACCACCCCACACTGCCAGGTGCAGCTGGGGCTTCATTGTTCACCAGCAGGCACAGAGCGGGGCTGTGGAGGCAGCCTGAAGGCCAGGATACTCTTTGGATCCCGAAGGCTCGGTTGAGTTTATATCAATCTATGTTCCTGTTGGCAGTGGGGTGTTTGCTCCCCATGATATTTGCATTTTGGTCTGTACAACAAGGTGTCTGCAGAGTGGAGAAGCATGTTCTTTTAAGGTCATTTACATACAAATGAATAAACAAACCAGTACCAATGAATGGAAGATCTCAAGAGAAAAGGAGTGGTTTTGTAGTATGTTCAGCCAGCTTAAAACAGAAAAGGAAGAATATAGTGATTCCAGCTTTTTTTTTTTTCCTAGGAAAATCTAGAGTCTGCTTCAAAATGCATCACCCTCAGGGTGGTGATGAGGCTTGATGAGGATCAGCCTTTAGAGAGAATGTAATGTTATATCATTCAGAGAATTTTCACCTTTTGGGGGCTTTAAGTTGATGTATTTATCGCAGAGAAAACATTTACATTGCTGAAAAATAAGGAGAAAGCACCAGAGAGACTGGAAAGAGTATTGCTAACACTTTTTAAGTAGAAGCTGTCCTGTTACATGCCACACAGCTGTGAAGTTGCACTCAGAAAACCTGCATGGAGACATAGCCTATGCTGTTGGACAGACACCTCGCTTCCACTTACAAAGGTTGAAATCTCAGGAAGGTAGTTCTCAGAATTACCCAGAAAGCAAACATTTTTGGCTGACAAATATTGATGATTAACTAACCTTTTTCTTTTTTTCCAGCGTACATCAGGTTTGTCCAATTGTTTACATGATTGGCAAATTTTCTTAGACTTCAAAGGAAGGTTGCAACTTTTTCATCAGGAAACATTTTAGGAAGCTGCTCAGATGCTAACTAATAAATGAGCGTTCCGTGTAATCTGTCTTAATGAACTCTGCTTACAAGGAAATAACTTCTTTTGACCCTTGAACTAGATTGGCAAGCACAGACCATGCAGGAAAGTGCAACATGAAGCCCCAATTAATGAGTAATCAAAGGACTGTTCTGCAAAAATGGAAACCATTTCTAATCTGTGAATGTAGCAGTGCATGGCTGATCTACAGATTTCTGTAAGTAGCAGGCATCCAAAAAATGCTGTTGACGCCAACAGAACCGCTGCAGAATGAGGCATTCTCTCCAGGAGGAGGAAGATAGCAGTCAAAATATGCTCTTGCATATGAACAACTGATTCATCCAGGTACCACTGGGGAAGTCACGGCTTGCCCTCTGAACTTTCAGTGTTGCAAATAATGGTGTCCTTTGGATGCACTGGTGTGAGGGAAATTGGGAGCTGAGTGAGCCATTTGGCCCCATTGGATCCTTAACAGCATGGGTCTGGAACATCCCAGGAATCAAGACAGACAAAAAGAATTCAAAAGAAGTACTAAGAGTTGGAGTATTAAGAGCAATGAGATTGCTCTGTACATTGCTGTGACACTGGGTAGGTTAACCACGCTTCCATAGTTTGCCTCTAGTACAGCTTTTGTGTCCAGTAAACTGGTCTAGCAAGCCACAGAATTCACAACAACCCATTAGATTAGGCTCCAAGCTAAACACCTTGTGGCTCCTGTAATTGGCTCTTGTGCACATTGAAGTTGGTGAGATACAACCACTGAAATGGTAGAGGTGCTCTTCCTCAGTTCTGTAATAGACAAGTTCCTTCAGCTGCAGCCTAACTCTACATTCAACAATACAGCTATTCATAAACCAGAAGGTACTTGTACACATTGTACGTGTCAGTTGCACACACTTTTCAAAGAGGCCAATTTCTTCTCCATGTTGATTGCTGAGTAGGCCACTACATGGGGACATAACTAGTTAACCTCAGAGGTACATGAAAATAAGAGTCTGTGGTAGGACAAAAGATACAGAGCTTTCTGATGATAATCATGTTAATTGTGAGCCCCTCTGACAAAGACCTGGGAGATGGGAATTCTGAGGCCCCTTCCTGCATCTCCAGAGGTACCTCTGCATGTCTGTATGAGGTACATACCCTCAGTATGAGGGTCAAGGATGATAGAAAACACAGAGACCTGTACAATGGACAGTAAAGCTGGCCCTTATGGAGTGTTATAGTCGATGAGTTATGTTACTGGTCACATGGAAGGTAGTAATGAATGTGGAGAGTTTATCTTGTTTATACAATCCTGAGCAAAAGGAGTGTGACTTTTCTGCAAACTGGCCTGTCATTAATGTAATTGCTTTGATATAGTTGATGTTTCTGTTGTTAGAGAAGCAGCCAGAACAGTATGAAAAGCCGGGGTCCACTGGGGCAGCTGCTGCAGGGCTCTAAGGGGGACAGAGCCAGGCTCCATCCCTGGGTGGGGAACAGCGGCGGTCGGCAAACGACACTGTTCAGAGGAACACTCATTGATCAGCAGAGACTGAAGGCAGCCATTTATGAACACATTTATTTAATCCACCTACTCTCTAAAAAAATGCTCTGTGAACAGTATCTTGCCTGTTGTTCTTAAACAAATATTGTAAAGCTTAGAGATTGCATCAGCAAAGCAGAAGTTTAGTTAGCACAAGAATTTTACCTTACGGTTTCTATCTGGTTCAGAGCATAACAAAAGGAAAATCAGCTTGCTGGTCTCAGCTGGGTGCACATGAGTGCTGGACAAACAGTAGGTAATGTCACAGAGAAAGAGGAAGAATGTTTCTCTGTTGCCATTTTTATTATCCTTGCTATGAATTTTCATTGCCAAAAGGTAAGTTCCAAAGTTAAATTTTAGCAGTGATGAATGCATTGTTTCTTCTCTTGCTCCTTGAGATACATTCATTAACTGATGCAGAGATCTGGTTCTCAGCCAGGCAAGCTTTCTCTGTGTGTGGGAGAACGCTCATGTCTTTTTCCCACCATTATTTACCTGCAGTTTCTGATGGTTTATCTCATAGACCTCACTGATTATAGAAATAAGAATCACATTTTAATAGCATTAATCAGAATGTGGCTTCCAACAAAGGACAGTACAATACATATTACATATAAGTTAGAAAAGCATGCTCTGGTCTTCCAGAGCTACTTACTTTCAGATTGGTTTTATTCTTTTTGAAGCTATTGCTAGAACCGAGGAAGACAGATTACTCCCTATTTCTTATTTATATGGAGACTGAGAGTTTGATCATAAGCTTCTAAATCCAGGACCTTCACAAATGCTGGAAGGTGTCAACTCTATAAAAAAAAAGAGATATTACAAAACCTTTGCACCAAACAGTTTCTCATAGATGCCACTGCGAATGGATTTTGTTTAAAAATTGTTTATACCACAAGCATATTTGGGGAGAGGGATACATACATTTTTTGCCTCTGAAGGGTTCCCCAGAAGCCATTTCTTCCCCTGTCTTCTGAATTTCCTTGAAGATGCATTCCTTATACTGAGATTTTCAAGGCTGTTGATCTCTTGAGGCTGTCATATTAGCCCAGGCAGCCATTGTTTTTCTGTGTGTCTCAGTCTTTGAATGCAGATGTTGATTCTTCCCATTTTGTAGGCACTCCATTCAGCAAATCCTGGTCACTGAAATAGACTTTACTTCCCATCTTGATTTGTGTATGAAGAATTTGTTCTCTGAATTTAAATGTTTTTTCCTGAGCTCACCTTTTTGTAAGCATATAATAGTGCAGAGCACATTAACATTAACTATCTTGCATGTAAAAGTTGTGTAGGCTCAACATGTCTATTCGTAGATAATTTTTTTATAGTTCTAAGTTGGCCCAAATGTCTGCAGTTTATCATTCATCATTTCCCCTTGTGACTGTATCATTGTAAAGCCTTTGCCTCCTCAGAGAAGAATGGGTAGGGAGTGAACTATGATATTCAACTTCTGTGTTATCCTGAGAAAACAGAACAATCCCTTTCATTTTATACTTGTATGCTTCGAGCAGACATTGCCTCCTGAGCACTCCTCTAAGAAGAGCAGTGGTCTCTGGCTATCAAAGGCTGGCTAGTGTAGCTTGCAAAGTGGCTATGTCCTTCCACAATTAGAGATTAACATCTGCAAGTCTAGACCACTCCCCGAACATTTAAATGGCCTTTCCCCCTCAGTACCAAGTGGTCAGGTTCTGAAATAAGGATGCTACAGAGAGAGTTTATGGGGACTTGTGGAAATATCTTGTTAAAATTGTGTTGTCCAATCCAAAAGAAGAGTTATCATTATTTCCCTCTGCCTGCTGGAGCTCATCCTCTCAGTGGGTATTGCTAAATCATCTCTGCCAGACAGAAAGTGCTCTTGGCAACAAGAAAATCCCATATGAAGAGGTTTATTTCTCACTGTTTAAAAAAAAAAAAAAAAAAAACACAAAAAAAACAAAAAAAAACAAAAAAAAAAAAAAAAAACCCCAAAAAAAAAACAAAAAAAAAAAAAAAAACACAAAAAAACCCCAAACAAACAAACAAACACAAAAAAAACCCCACCAAACAAACAAAACAAAAAAAAAACCAAAACAAAACAAAACAAAAAAAACAAAAAGACTCTGCAGTGTCTGCCACTGCCCCTAGTGTTCATTTACTTGTTTTAAAGATTAAGTTCCTGGAAAAGATCTCCTACCCCAACTAATCCACTGTGTGTTAATGGAATGGTGGTACATTTTTAAAGAGGAAAGCAATGACCTCACCAACAAGTACATCTCATATTACACTACTTTGCCAAAAGACACTACACAACTTTTTGGTCTGGAAGACAGAAAAAAAATGTTTCAGTTATTTCAATAAGAATACCCAAAGGACACATTTCCTCATGCCCTCCTTCTTCATGGCCACTCAGTTCTACCCCATGGAGGCACAAGATTTCTGTAAGAATATCTTCTTGAAAGCAGCATACTGCTAATAAGAAACAAAGAACCTCTTTCTTCACATCGGTGTAAAACCAATACTTACATGGCTTCTGCTGTTCTTTTTACCTCTGTTTCCAATGCATTCTTACAGATGGTTTCAGGATATGTACTTTGGTGTGGCATCGAAAAGAAACCAGTCTTGGCAAAGGAGTGACAGAGGAAACTCATAGCCTGTTTATAAAAATCATAAAACGCTAATAAAATAAAATTACTTTTAAAAGAGGTGTAACTGCTTTAATTGCCTTTGTCCCCAGCTTTTCATCATAGATGTTCTTAGATTAGACAGTTGGGTTTTTTAGAGCACACACCATTCACAAGTTGAGCTTTGTAGGGTTACTGCAAATGATGGCAGCACCACATTGTGCCTCCAGATGAGGAGGCACCAGAGGAAATTACCAATGGAAATAAACTTCATTCAAACAGCTGAACCTCAGATTCAGGCCAGTCTCTGTAAACTGAAAAAGAGCTCTCTTGAAGCAAACAGACATGTCTTATATCCTGAAAGTCAACAAACTGTGGCTCTGGTGGAGCAATGAAGCTGTTTTCTCTCTTTTTCTTTCCTTCTAGGAATGGGTTGAGTCAAGGGCCTTGCATTTAAGTGGTCTTCCTCCCACTCCTACTTACACAACTTCTTCACCAAGTTCTCTCCTACTGATCTCAACAGATGATGGTGAGACATTAAGCTTAAACTATATCTGCAACGTTGATGAAGCCCAAATAACTAGAGACAGGTTGTCAGTTTTCCATCAAATTTGAGTTGAATTTGAATGCACCTCTGTGTTTGGGAGAGTTCTGGCGAATAGCATTGATTCTCAAGGCAGCAGCTTAACACCATATGACAACTGGCTACAGTGGGGTTCTTTTAAAGTTTTGCCTCTGCAACATTGAATACAACTTCACCACGCAAACAGGTATTTCAATAAAGTTGTCCTTAAAGTTGAAATACTGATATTCTCTTGTCTGTGTTATTATAAACTGAAACGAAGCTAAATTTGTGCCTTTGCTACCAGTTTCCATCTGGATCATATCACATTCTGTATCCTCCACTGTAAAACCTGAACTATTTTAATGCATAAAACTTGGATAATTCAGATAGCTTCAAATTCTTTCATTATCAGCTCCAAAATCACACCTCTGGAAAACATGAGAAATCCACTCTGGTTATTTTAGTCACTTGGCTGGTGCCTAGGGGTCTATGTGTACCATAAAGCAAAGCTTACAACTTGTCCTGCACTGAAGGATGCTGTTATCTTGGCAGGAAAGAGATCAGTGCTGGCAGCAGAAGTTCAAAGGCTTTCCTCTACATGAGACATCTTATTTCAAACTGTTTCCTTTTGTGATATCATTCAGGCAGGTATTTGCAACAGAGAAGCCTGTTCTGAGTTTCTAAAAAGAATAGTTGGAGTCCAAGGTAAAAGGATTTGGTTTAGTGTATGAAGTCACAGACATAACATGTGCATGTTGTTAAGGCTGCAGTTTTTCCAGGTAATGGCAGGAAGAGTAACTTCAAGCCTCCTTGCAGTAGCATCCCTAGATTTTACTTTCTGCACACTGAACAATATGGAAAAGTTCTGTCTGATGACTCTTGCTCAATCTTGCTTGCTTGCATTACTGTACACAAGAATCAACTGCCTCCTGCCATGGGTTTACATTTTTGGTCATTTCAATGATACAGCTTGCATGCTGGTTGTACAGTTCTGTTAGATCTTCCAGAGATGAGGCTTTGTTTTAGAGACTGAAAGGTTTTTACAGTGCCTTGTGAGTCAGTATATGACCATTTCTGAAGCTCTTCTGCAGACAGAACTCCCTTTGAAGTCAATGGGAGTTCTATCTGAATAAGGACTTCAGGATTTGGGCCTCAGGATATAAAGGTTGTGATCAATCTTTTGAGCATAATGAATAACATTTCCTTGGCTTTCAGAACTATACTAAGCCAAACAGTAGCCTCAAGGATTCAAAGTGGGTTAAACAGGAGAATTTGCTTTGTTTCTACCTACATCTTTATTTAGCTTTTAAATCAGCATAGTCCCCATGCCTAGCACTGACCTGCCCGAAAAAAACCCTCAAATAATAAGACTAGATATTTCAACGATGAATTTTACAAGCAAACCTATAATGGCATGAGACACTGTGAAACAGAGCTGTGTTCAGTGAAAAACAAACACACTTGTTGTAGACTGACCCGTTTAGAAGTTGTGACCTGAACGTATAGTCTGGAACAAAAGACTCAAAGGAGAACTTTATTAGTGATGTGACAGGGAGGTCTGCAAGCACTGATTTTGATCAGAACATCACAGTACCAGACACTGTGCAAACATTAGCAGGGCACCAGCAGTGTGGGGCAGAGCAAAACTGTCTTGCATTTTCAGCTTTCACAGGCTTCCATGCTGCTGGATTAGTGAGACATGGTATAAGAAAAACAAGAGAAAATAAAACTGAAAACAAGAGAAAGAAGGAAAAATATTGTGAATTCTTGTTGCCTGAACATTTTGCAGGCTCTTACCTCTGTGAACATGAGTGGAGGTGCACAAGTGAACAGCCCAGCTCTTTTCCTGGAGTCTCAAGTCCGCTGCTGGCCTTTCAGTGATTTGGTGGAGGAAGTCCTGCAACTTCTGTTTCTGCACAGTCAGTGGAGAGTCCAAAAGAACTGTAAATACCCTGTTGGTGTGCATGACAATGGGAACATGCTGAAGCCTGTAGGTGTGAATACATACGGGACTGTAACTAGCAGATAGAAAACTGTTTTGGAGAAGCAACCCCAAAGCTGATGAGGAAAACATAAAAAGTAATGTATTACTGGGAATACAAGCAATGGGACTCCCAAATACAAGATCAGCACCTGGAAGAACTTCTCCACAGGTCTCCACTATGTACTAGATATGTCCTGACACAGCTGAACCTACACAAAGTTTTAAACAAGCAAAGTCTTGTCCAGCCTACAACTTAGAGCAGTGATGTAAACAACCTGCTGATTCAGTTGCATTCATAGATGGTTTCCAGGCTTCGCTTCTTTGATTTCTTCCTTTTCTAAGTGCAGGTAATAAGTTCCCTTCTCTTTCCTTCCTTCAACTAGGTCAAACCCCTCTGACTTACCCAGTCTCTTTAAAGCCTTGGCTCTGCTTCTCTGTGTGGATTTAGTCCAGGTGCTAGGCCAGTTCCTCCCTAGAGGTTTCCCGGTATGATCAGCTCATTTATCTTGGTTACTGATCTTGAGGTAAGAGGCAAAACAGCCAGCAAGGAGAGGCATGTAAGCAAGAGACAGCTCCAGACAACCACTCAGCAGTTCAATTTGTGCACCTCAAAGACAAAGTGATGTATTTTTCCCTTCACATTTAGAAACAAAGAGGGTTTTTCAGTTACAGTCAAAGAGTTTCTTAAATCTCTGGTCCCTTCCCCTAAGGTATGGGAGCCTGCTCCAGCCAAGGAGCACAAAGATGCAGGACACTGAGAAAGCCCATCCCAGAGAGCTTTGAAGAGTCCCTTCTGCAGTCCACCACCATGGGTAGATGACTGGGCATGTCATGGGCTGGCAGGTCACAAGAGACAAGGGCAAAGGAACCATCGCATGTGGTTTCTGCAGCGACTCACAGGGCAGCTCCTTCACAAGCCAGAGACGTCCCTGATTGAGCTGGCTGGGAGCATCTAGCTTTTAGGATCCTACAGGGTCTGAGATTGGCTCCTGACACTTCCTTCACTCCCAATCTGGAGACTTTCTAGGCAATGGAATTTGGTTGCTTATGCCCAAAGTGAAGAATAACTTGCTTTTATCTGTCCTGTTTGCATGTCTCTCTCTTGTGGACAGGTGTAAGACAACAGCACTAGAGCAGTTGCTGCGTGATAAATTCAGACACAATCTCACTTTTTACTTGCTAGAAACTCTTTTCCCTCTGTATTTGAAGACTGTAGGGTTAAAAAAAAATATCATCCAAGGATATACATTAAGATCCTATCTGCATCTTGAGCTGTAATTGTGTTGTATGATTGTGTTGTGCTGTGTATCCTGATTTGATAACAGCAGTAGCTGAGATAGCCCCAGGAGTAGCACCACCAGAAACAAATTGTGCTCTCTCTGGAACACTGTGAGCTATGAAAGGATTTCCTGAAATAAGCATCTTCCTGCTGACATCCAAGATGAGGCTGACAGTGGCTCCCAGACTGCAGAATATGAATGAAACTTGTATTCATGCCAGCTGTGTTAGGCATCCAGTACAACGCACTATATATCACATGGAAGAAGAATTCATCTAGGGAAAGTAATTTCAGCTCCAGAGAGAGACTAAAGAACACTAATAAAAGATATATTTTCTTAACGGGCCTTTGTTGCTCTTTCTTTAATCTTCAAAACCCTGTATCTTCACACATGATTGCCTTTGTTTTTCATTCTCACAGACAAAGAAATGAAAAACACAGTAAATATGTTAACAAGAGCACACCATACAGTCTTAAGAGGACCAGTGCAGCAGTGGTTCCCAGATGGAAATTCAGTTTAGGATTAGGCAGATGTAGTTTACCTTCATTAACTCTTTGTTGCCTTCCTGTTTAAGAAAATATCAGTGAAAAACAATTTGGGTTAGAGAAGTATAAAAGGAATTTAAAAATTATCTCTTTCAGCTTGTTTCCATCACCACATTTAGATTGTGCAAACCTTTTTTTTTTTTTTTTGTGAAGCATAGCAGCTCCCTTGCAGCTGTGTGTGAAAACAGCTCCTCTGAGCTCAAGTGAAACAAACGGTGTCATGGTTTGGCCCAGCTAGCACAGCAGCACCATGACAGTCTCTCACTCGGTGCCCCCATTCACCCCCACCCTCGTTAGGATGGCAGAGGCCCCAGCAAAATGGGAGTTAAAAGATAAGCAAGGTTGTTGTGGATTGAGACAAAGGCAGGGAGGGCTCACTGCCAGTTACAGTTCCGGGCAAAACAAACTCCAGTACTCGACTTAAAGAGGAAAGTAGGAAAGTTTATTCTACAGGAAACAGAACAGAATAAAAGCAAAAAGAGAGTAGGATGATAAGAAAATTACAACCAGCACTTTAAGATCTCCCTCCCCCATCCCTCCTTTCTTCCCGGGCCCAGCTCACTGTTCCTCCCCCTGTCAACAGCTCAGGGGGGCAGGGAATGGGGGATGTGGTCAGTCTCTCACAGATGGGCTCTGCTGCTTCTGTCTTCTCAGATAAGGATGACTCCTGGCATTCTTCCCCTGCTCCAACACGGGGTTCCTCCCCCGGGACACAGTCCTTAACAAACTTCTTTGGTGTGGGTTGTTCCCAGCAGCTGCGGCTTCTGCCAATACAGGGTCCCTCACATGGGATGCAGTCCTTGGTGAATATCTCTGGCATGGAGTCTTCACCACAGCTGCAGTTTCTGCAATTATAGGGTCCCTCTCTTGGGACAAGGCCTCTTCTGGGCATAAGTTTAATGAGCTGCTTTGTTGTGGGTTCCTTCCCATAGTTACAGCTGTGGATATTGGGTCTCTCCCTTCGGACACAGCCTGCTCCAGCCATAGTTATAAACGGGTCCCTCCTTCGCGACATAGCCTCCTCCGGCCATAGTTACTGTCCCTGGCTCGGGGCCTTTAATGAAGTGAATCGCTGCCCCTGGTCCGGGGCCAGCTGTAGCAAAATGAGTTGCTGCCCCTGGTCCAGGGTCAGCATTATCAAAATGAGTCTTTGCTGCAGATACGGAGTCTTCCAAGACATGAAAATAAATCTCAGCTTCACCAGTTCTCTCCACAGAGTGCAGGAGAGTCTCTGCTCTGGTACATCTCCTCCCCTCTTTCCTTGGAGTCTGTATGGTTGTTTCTCTCACTGTTCCTACTCCCTTGCACCACCACGAGCCAGAAGAAGAAGGAGGGACAGAAGAAGGAAGAAACAGGAAGGAGGAAGAAGCCTCCTCTTCCGGCTTCTTCTTAAAAAGTGACCATGGAGGCGTCTAATTGGCTCAGCCCCAGAAGTGGGTCTGGTGCAGAGCTGGGGAGAGTTGCAAACAACTTCTTACAGGAGCCATCTTTACAGCCCCTTCCCTCTTACCAAAAAAAGCTGTCATGTCAAACCATGACAAACGGGTAGAGCAAAAGACCTGACATGAGAAGCCTCTTGCTCTCAGCTCTGCCACTAGAAGGTAAGGCATTCAATGCCTCTGTGTGCAAGTCCTGCCTGGATTTCATCAGCTGATGAAGCCTGTTGATGACACAGAGGTGGGATAGGCAGTTATGACAGAGGAGAGGTAGGACACTGTACAGGAGACAGAGTAGAAAAACAGAAATGGAGTGGAAGGTACGGAAGCACGAAGTGCAAGATAGTGCCTCTTGAAGACCAGGCCACAGAATTGAGTTCACCTACAAGATGAGATCTCAGCAGTTGAGGGCAACCACTGTTTTACTTGTTAGAAGATGATGCACAAGGCAAGAACTGGAGGAGAAAGAACTCAAACTCACATTAAAGGACAATAGCACAGTAAGAGTCAAGAAAATGATTCAGCTATAACTGAGAAGTGCAGTGAGGTCCATGGCGGCCTTCTAGCAAAGGCAGTTGAGACACATTCTACGCTAACATCTTTCAAACAATGGTGCTCCATCACTTCAGGAAAATCAAATTCTAGTCCTATGATCCTAAATTTTGAACAGTTTAAGCTCCTGACTTTCAGACTAGTTATGAAAGTGGAATTGCTTATTGCCTATAGTAAGAAAACATTCTCAAGAATTATTTTGTTTGTAAATTTGACTATGGCAACAGTTTGAATGTTTTCTGCACGTTTGACATGGAAGCAGAAAAAGGAACTTACTGGTCCAGTTTATTTGCCTATGGTAAACACAATATTTGACAAAAACTAGAAACTGCAGGAAGTTTATTTGATCTATTATATTATTTCAAAAGGAGTAACCTATCTGGTGCCTTATTAGTTAAACACAAAGAGGGATTACGTTTAGAAATAAAACCTTTATCTTAGTAGCATGCCTTCACAATTTTGGTCATCTTAAAGTACTCACCTACTTTTTACCCACTTTCACAGGTCTCATTTTCCATTAGATTTTCAGAAGCAATTAAAGTAATTTCTTGACTCCGTTAACATTATTTTTCCTGTTATTTTTCAAACCAAATTCCATGACTCCTTTTCCAGATCTCAAGCAGTATTTCTGTCAAGAGCTCCTTTCCAGGTGTGAATATATTTCTATGTATATATATACACACAGAACCCAAGGAAACACAGCCACACAGATTTTCTTTTAAGAACAAGGTCACAAGCTGAGCTTTGTTGTACTTGAAAATACATATTTCAACTGCCAAGCTATACTGCTGTTAGAAAGAGGCATCTCAAACACTAAAGGGCAAAATCTTAAGTTTCATCTGCTATCATCGTTGAAATGTAGTCTCTGTAGTGAACTGCATTTGTTTCTGGATTTAGAGCAGCAGAGAGCATGTCCTCCATTTCTTCCGGAGCAAAGGGCTCACCTGAAAGACAGCAGAGAATAATGCTTTGTCATGATAAGTGTACTTTTTAGGGCTGGCAAATTATACTGCTTTTCCCTTGCAAGGTTCTCCTTTTGGTCCTCACACAGAGGAGAAAAGGGGCAATACTAAATACCCAATTCCTTCACTTTTGCCAATGGAAGTCCTGCACACTGAGCAAGCTGGTCTAAGGGAAAGGAGACAGAGGGCTTGGATCTTCTGATCATCTCATTCACAGACTCCAAATAGCCTGTTCCTCTCTGCTAAAAAGGACTTCAAAACAACTGGTTTTATCAAAGTGAATTCTTCTAATGTGTACACGAGAATTATTATCTCTCTATTTGGCTACCATTTCACTTGTATTTAAGTCATGAAAGGCTTCTGGGTTTTCTTTTTCAGGAGCTTGAAAGCTGCTGATGGCCTACTGCATCCCTCTTTGGTAAAAAGGCCCCCATCTCAGGATAGGTCTTGCGCAAAGCCTGCACACCATATTGTATTTGAGGCAGGCAAGTGTGAGTCAGCTCTTTAAAACATATTGAGGATTACATGATACACAACTTAAATCTGATCTTTGAATCTCTTTGTTTGCGTACAGCACGAGAATTAAGATCAAGATAATGTAGGAATGAATGCGCACTGAAACTACCTAAATGATCTGGAAATCTAAATGATCGCTCTACAGGACACAATTCCTTAGGAAGCACAGAGATGTGCAAAGAATCATAAACTATCTAAACAAGATTGAATTATGACTCTTAAAAATAATACTCTCTACCTTACAATGTCTGTAAACAGGCAGATAAATGTTCTTTCCCTGTATTATTCACTGGTTAAATGTTATAGCCTGCAGCCACTCATCATGGCAATGTATCATTGAAGACAATGTATCTACTCCTACAAGTTTTGGCATGCAGAATGAGGACCTCAAGGTGCCATATACACATGTAATGTTTATTTACTTGATTAGTGATACTGCAAAGGTCATGTTACCTTCTTCAGTCAAATACTTGACCAGCTCCTCTTTAGTAATATATCCACACTTACTCGCATCCAAAGCCTTTAAAATAAAGCATAAAACTTGTGGGTTTAATCATATTGAAGAAGAATCCACAACTTATTTTCAGCAAATAAGTAGTCAAATATTCAGTTACAGACCTCAAATGCATGTAGAAGAACATCTTCTGGAATAGGCTGGTAGCTGAAACCATTGGATATGAAAAGTTAAGTCACTATTTCACAGGCTGCTGTACTATTCTGAAAAAATAAAATATGAGTACTGCAGGAAAGAGAAAACTTATTTTCCATGATAATTGACTAGATTTGTCTATAGAACTTTTAATTCCAGCTTTTTTGAATTGTCCACATGTTTACCTCTTATGTCCTTTATTGTACTCCTGTTTAATTTTCCCTGTGCTAAAGAGCCAGATGAATAGTTTCTGCATGTCTGGGCTGGCTGAGTGGGTTGGTAGCTACCAACAATAACTGAATCATTCCATGTATGCAATGCACTGAACAGAAGATGGCCAAATAAAACACACTTTTTTTTTTTCCAGTTAGGCAACAGATCACCAAGGGAGACTTTGAGCTGATGATGAGCAAAGGAGGCCAGTAGCTATAAAATAAAAGGTCTGGCACTAATAATTTCAGAAAGAGAGAAGAACTGAGCACATGTGTGTGCATATGTGTGCCTGATTTCAGAGATGGAAAGGAAGCCCTGTGCAGCAATAGAGACCTTCCATATCCCAACAGACTCTCACCAGCCCCCAAGCATACTAAAGAGAAGATACTGAAGCCCAGGGGGTTCTAACTGCTTGTTCATTTCATCCAGATCTGCCTCGGTCTTTTACTACGTAAAAATCATATGTGCTATGAGAGGCCTTTTTTTTGTGATCCAAATCTCATGTGCCCTTGGAAAAACGAACTACAGACATAGTGCCCCAAAAGATAAACTGGGTGTTGACAAGCCTGCACTAGCCTGAGGAAAGTGTGCAGGAGGGTTGCATGTGGATATGCTTGTGCAGAGGAAGTGTGGAGGAGGAGAAGAGAGCCCAAGCAAGGTATCCTTTTGTTAAAAGCTGAACATCAGTGTGGGGCCAGAAACAGGCCAGAGAAGACAAAGGTGCAGGAATCTGGGAAGACGATGTACCTGTTCCAGTACAGCAGGTCCCAAACACTGCTGGCGGGCCCGTGTCCAGGCTCTCAAGCACAGCCTCGAGGTGGACCCTGCTACCTCTGGATGCTGTGAGATAATCTTTGGAAATCCTACAGCTATTTCACGTGTAGAACAACCTCCTAACAAAGACCTGCTGTGTGCAAAATAACTTCTCAGTACTGGATAAGACCGAGTCTCCCAAACTTAGCGCTACTATCATTAAAAAGAAGTGTAAATTCCTTGTAAGTAATCTTTCAAAATATAAAAATAGCACAAATTCCCACATATACACAAAGATTTCTATGTCCCCTTGAATAATGGGGAGTTTTTGTTCTAGACTTTTAGATCAGCCGTCCTTTAGGGTGTCATATTTTGTATACACTCAACTGCACCTGGTAGTGACAGAGACGTGAATACGAAGCTGATCTAGTGCTTCTCAGTAACTGTAACTCTTCAGAGAAAGTAAAGGTTCTTAATTTAATTTGTATATAAAATATTTCAGAGATGCCAAAACGTGTTGAATAGCAAGTTACTTCTGATTCATATTAAAAATACAAAAGCTACACGCTATCACAAATCATGATTATAAGCTGGTATTATTTATATCATTCATACAACATAGTATTATGTAGACAAAGAAATTTTGAAACAAAATCTATCAAGCTAATATAAATTGAGTTTAAATAACAACAACAAAAACATCTGTACTCCTTCCAGTTACATAAAAATACAGCAGATATATTCATTCAGAATCAACCCTGTTAATCTGGAATAAACTATAGAGACGGAAAATCCACTTTCCATTACCTTCTGTTGAGCAGTATTTTTGTCATCACTGGAAGAAATTTTTCAAGATGAATGTATCCAGTCGGTTCTTCTTCTTCTACCTAAAAATAAGACTTAAGTATGGCAGGTTATACGACTCATTAGCTAACTAATATTAAACCCAGAAAACTAGGGTGATTCCTGCACTAAAATTACAAAGTTAGACTTTGCATATTTATGTCAGGTTTTTAATATCACATGGCACCACAACATCTGCGGGAAATGCTTGTGAACAAATAGAAATAAAACCGAGGAAGAAATAATATCCCAGGCAAAATACAGACACTTTCAGCAACTCAATATCGCCCTCTTGTGCTTAGAAACAATGCATGCAAAGGAAGAGAACGCCAGTAACTGATCTTATCGCACACAATAACTCAGCAGAGGTTTAAACACCCAGTCGGCACACACTAGTACAGTCTAGCGGGACCTGGAACATTCCCAAGCCATGTAACATGACCACTCATAACAGCAAACAATTAGCACGTTCCCTGGCATGATTTCATCCTGTGCCACTGAGCACTTTGCCCCCAGCAGTCACCAGGCCTGGCCAGGGCTTTAGGGAGTTTTCTCCAGCAACCTGCTTTGTGCAGCCACTCCACATAAAACATTTACCAGGGTAGACATGAGCTACCTTGTGCCAGCTGGCTTCAACACCCAAGGATGTTTCTGGGCATATTTAATGTGCTAGTTTGGACATAGCCCCGGTCTAGTACACCTCAAGGATAAAATTTGTTGCCTCCACATGTTTCATAGCCAGAGAGAATTGTCAAGGGAAGGACCAGAGAGGCAGGCAGACTGAGTCAGGGCAGCCTGCAACAGTCATAAGGCAGCCCATAAAATGCTGTGCAAAGACACACAAAGAAAAGCTTCCCTTTGCCTTCCAAATAAATTAACAGATTAGTTCCAAAACATCAGGGACTTCTAGCAGCATTCTCACTGCGTTCTGACACTTCCCCAGAAGATGAGCAACATGGTAAAAGCTCTCCCTATCATCCCAGTGCATCCCTTCTCTGAAAATTTCAAGTTTTACTCCCAAAATGAGCCCTCTTAATGGAGCTAGCCTGTTCCTGTCTGCATTGAAACTTGTGGTCTCACACAGCAGCAGCAACACCTTGCTAGGCTCTCTGCAGACACACTTCAGACTGAAAGAAGACTCAAATAGGCACAGAATTGAAATCTTATAACTGAGTCGGGAAAAGATAGTATGAAATCTTCCTCTTGGGAGCTGGGTCAGAGCTGGGAATGATGACCAATAGAGAACTGCTACTGCTTCTCCTGTGCTATTGAAAGGTTTTCATTGCTAAAAGCAGGAAGCTACCACCTACCTCTTGCTGCTTTAGAGTGGAAATTGGCTTGAAAAAGCATCTTTTCTCTTCTGTGTGGTGACCCTAGTGGAAGGGATCTTTAACAAGGAAATAAAGCTGTTGCATGCTTCATCCTAAATCAAATTATACCTTTTGCCAGTACAGAATCATTTGTTTTACTGGGTTTTTTTATTGAAAAGATGTAACAAAATACTAGGCAAAAATTATCTTCTTTCCAGTGACACAGCAGTTGGCCAAAACACTGAATTGTTTCATGCATCATAAACATTGAGATGTAAACTACACATGTTGGTTTAGATGTATTTAGATGATTGTAAATGTAAACTACACTTGTGCTTCAACTAGCATTAGGTCAGAAGTCCACAAAGACAGAGAAAGATGGTAGCTATTTATTGGAAGCTATGTCTTATATTAAGTAGAACAACCAAAAGCAAGGATGCAAAACATCCATAAAGTTATTAAGTTACATAAACCATATTTAAGAGCCAAAAACCATTAGATCTTCTCATCCAAACAGTTGAAGGTCATCCCAATTTTCCCACCAGAAGAACTGACCAGCAGTTTCAAAGTTTGATCACTGTAACAAATACTTGTGAAAGTGTCAGCCCTCACTGATCATTATCATCCAGATCTGTCTCTTTTTGATAGTGTGCTATTTGTATTTTGCTTTCAGAAAGGGATCTCATTAATGTTTACAAATATGTAAAGGGCGGGTGTCAGGAGGATGGAGCCAGGCACTTCTCAGTGATGGCCAATGATAGGACAAGGGGCAATGGGTACAAGCTGGAACATAAGAGGTTCCAAAGAAATACAAGGGAAAACTTCACTGTAAGGGTGATGAAGCACTGGAACACGCTGCCCAGATGGGTTGTGGAATCTCCTCTGGGGACATTCAGAACTCACCTGGATGAGTTCCTGTGTGGCCTACTCTAGGTGGCCCTGCTCTGGCAGGGCTATTGAACTAGATCATCTTTCAAGGTCCCTGCAACCCTTATGATTCTGGGATGAGGAAGACATGTCCTTCCTGACAATGGACCTAGTCCTGGGAGTGACCTCAGCTTCCTCTGACCTGGAAACATCAGCTTCCATTTCAGTGGCTCTACAGGCCCAGCAAAACCTCAAACTATTAAAACTTTTGTTATTTCTAACATTGGATAGATAAGTGAATAAGTTGAATATTAACCTCATTTAAGTCAGTAAGTATTTGGATTTGTAGCTAAATGTATCCTCTTACTCTTTCTCATACTCACTCATTTTCTACCTCTCATTTCCTGTTGATGTTTTCTTTTTTCTGTAATTCTTCCCCTTTTCACAGCGACTGTGATAGCTTTAGTATTTGTTTGTTCAAACTCAGCAAGTTTTGCTCTATTTCTTTCCTTTGAGTATATCCACAGCTCTCATAACAACTGTATTGTAGTCCCCATTAGGTTTCATATCTCTGCTCTCACAGCCATACTATTATTGTCCACATGACATTTGGGGACTTGGAGTCAGAGAGGAAAAAAAAAAAAAAACAAAACACTTTCCAGAATTATCCAGGAGACCTGTGGCAGAGCAGCACATTAAATCTGGGATTTTGGACTCCGGGCATCATTGGATTAGGCACCTTGGATTACCTTTCACCATCTCTAAGCTTATAATTTCATCTGACCTTTGAGTAGGCCTAAAGATAAGATATTAAGTATATCATTTAGCATAAGGCAATATAGGAAACAGTATCTGATAATTTTTAGAGATAAAATAATGATACAAATGCTGATTTGGCAGATATGTATACTTTGAAGGCAACATATGCTAGTTTAGCTGTGATAAGGTTTATGGCAAGATGAGATGACTGACAGACACAAGTGGTGAGAAACAGAAATGAGTCACAGCTTACAATGGGCAAAAATATAGAAGAAATAGCTTGGTTACAAACCAACCATCAGAGACAATTTTTACTTTATCTAGTTGAAGATAAAATTATTACCTTAGACAATGATAATGATATCTTAAGAATTAATGTACATTTGTGATTAAAATAATATATTAAGGGTTCTACAAGAAGACAGTGTACTTTTGGTACTGAATCTATGCCAAGGTTTCATTTACAGGCACCATGAAATCTTCTTGGAGATTTAACTTCCATTTCAGTGTTACTCTTCTTGCAGTATTTGTACTTTGATATCTTTAAAATCAACAGTTGCATACATGTCATGTATGTTACATTGTTGTATCTCAAGAATCTTCCACCACACAGCTGCATTGCGTTGTACTTTGTTATGTATTTTTAATCTCAAATTTTCAATAATACTGAAAATGGGAGGGGAGTCTAATTTTATTAGACTAATTAGTCTAATTATTAAGGAGAGAGAGGCAGGCCATAAATTCTGCTGGTCCCCTAGGAGTTGGGGATTTGGTCAGGGGGGTGTCAAAGCATCTTTTTCTTTTTGTCAGTTCTGTACCTTGAGTCAGCTGTACTATTCATTTGCTGAAAACAAAAATCTCCGTGGGCCACTACAAATACCATCTATATTAAGCACCCTCATTCGTCTTTCCATTTTGTCTTTTTTGTCAGTGGGAGCTGAGACAATCTGGTACTGAGAGTACAGAACCACAGCAGACAGATTGCAGTATCATGTTAAAAGTATCATGTTAGAAGATCTTTTTCTTCTGATGGTTCTTTGCACTTCCTCATCTGAAGCAGCTGTGTCATTTTCACAAGACTTGGAACAAAACTTCTCTCACTAGATTCTGATCTACAGAAGACCAGACAGGCCTACTGATGAGAAACTACTACTGCAACCACCCAAATTTTTATTGGGGACAGGAAGAAAAGAGAGATCAATTCCCAGTACCCTGACCTATACATAAAAAAGAGAAAAATCTATCCTCCACCTCTCAGACTTACCATCTTTCATTCCTTAAGGCAATATACCAGTTTACAAAAAGAATGTGAAGTGTTTCTGCTGCTTCATTGTCTAATTTATTAATAAATTGTTTACCATACCCTGCCAACGCATCAGCACACTATCCTTTCTATGACAATCACGAGGTAAGCAGACAAAAATCAGTGTAGGAAAAAAATGTGGAGAAAAGTTACTTAAGTTCCTTATATCTTAGTGAGAGAATGGGAGGACTCCTGGGTCTTGCAAGGTTTTATGCATGAATCCTGACTTACAGACTTCAGTAATCAATAATAAAACATCATTTACCTATAACTGAGAAATCTCAGGACTGGGAGAGATTTCATGAAGGACAAAAAGTTAAGAGATCCGGGCCATAAAGTAACAATAACAGGTTCTAGTGAAAAAAAATAGCAGGTCTTCCCCGTGTATTTTGGAACTCAATGTATAATTTTAACCCTTGCTCAAGAACTGATTTTTATTATTTAATCACCCAGTGTGTGTCCATGGCATGTCTAAAAGAGAGAGATGGTTAGGGCTTGGATTTCCTAAACCAAGTGAGGTTTAGGACGTGCATCTTCATTAACCAAAACCAGGTTTTCCACCATTTTCTAAAAATTACCCTCCTTGGCACAGTGTCACAGTGACCTTCTGGGGTAAAAGAGAATAAAAGACTCCCCATTTTAAGCCACCAATGTTTTTATCTCATCAGCCTAAAGGCTTGATGCAGGGCAACATGAGAGACTGCCTGCCTGAATCACTTCCATTACACTTTCAACCTCTGGGAAGAGCTTAGGTTTTCTACATAGCAAGGCAGAACGGCCAAACTTGTGCAAGTTTAAGACTGGAAAAAAATATGGAAAATCTAAACATTTACCTTTGCAAGCAGTTCCTGTAGTTCTGCCTCAGTTGGGAAGCAACCCAGTGACCTGACAAGTGAACCAATCACTCTGAAAGAAAGAAAGGGAAAAAAAAATCTTAGTGACTAAATCTGCAATACAACAGTCTGTGGAGAATCCACATACCTGTTCAGGACTTGTATAGAGGAGTGTGCATGTACAAGCACACAAACATATATTTGTGGACTTTTAAGATGATTTCTTAGTAAGCAATGTCTATTTTTACAGACATTAAATATTCTGGAGCTTTCTGGAAGACTACAATTGTTCTTGTGATTTTCCCCAAAAATTCTTCTTTACCATTGTGTTAAGGTATTCTGTGTGCAGGTTACTTTCCAACTGCAGTCCTCGAATTGTTAAGCTTAATTTCAGTTACGTCTATATTTATATAGTTAATGAGACACTTGGAAACCCATTGAGATTAAAAGTAACAAATAATATGTATGTTTACATTAAATGCTATAAAGATACAAATTCTAACTGCAGTAAAGAACAATTACAAAAGGTCAGGAAGAAGGCAGCGCTGCTATACCCATGTTGTGCTCTGAAAGAGGCTCACAGACCAAACACCATGCTCACGCTTCAAAATATATTCATAGCTTGCATTTACGGCTGAACCTGGTGCAGTTGTTCTGTATATAATTTTGTTTATAAATTCTGATCAAACTGCCAATGCCTCGAAGGAATTTAAGATGAACATCACAGACTAGAACCAAAAGAACTGTAAAGGTGTTAAAGAGTACTACTGAGACCCATGGCATTCTGGAAAATAAAGTAACAGAAGCATCAACATTGCCTGTGATTTTCAGTCTAACTCTACAACATAGAAATTCAAGCACATTTTAAATAACTATCCACAGAACTGGTGGTTTCGTTGATTCAAACCTCTGTGGTTTCTTCATCTTCATCGGTACATTTGGTGGAAAAAACGGATTGCTTAATAAATTGGTAAACATGGGATGTAATGACCTTTGTAAAATCATAACAGCAATGCCCCAAATGTGGCATAATAAGTACACAGAAAATTACATGGGTCGGTCTTTGGCCTCTTCTAACAGGTCCCAAGGAGCTCCCATTCTGACTGAAAACATGTGAGAAACAGTACAATAGACAAAAATAAATAAAAAGAAAAAAAAAAAGCTTAGCTGCACAAAAATAGTTACCAAAACAAAGCCAAATCCTACACATAACAGTTGTTATGTGAAACAAAGCCATCTGCCCAAATGGCTCAGTGAAGCCTTGGTCCCCATGGATATGAACAGAAGTTTGGTCATTGGCCTCAATGAGGTCAGACATTTAGTCCTATCTTTATAATCCTTGTCCATGCACCCTATTTCAGGTATGAATATACTGTATTTGACACTTCCACTCCTGTACTCCCTCATCTCTTCCAGCTAAAGGACTCTTGGAAATATTCTCTGCCTCCCTCAGAGAAATACCCAACCTAAACCATTGCTCCCTGCTGTCTCACACTATTTCTACTCTTACAGATTGCCAGAAAGTGGAAGGTTGTCATCAGCTTCTGCCTCACCTCACACTCAGCAAAACTGCCGTATGACTAAGGTAAGCCAGGCCCTGGAAGAGTTTGCAAAATCTGTCATTGCTGACTGCAATGTCTGTGCATGTGCCAGCATGGGAATGCTCTCTGAAGTGTCTGTGTTCAAAAAGTCATGTCATATTTGGTAAAAACACAGACAGTAAACTGTATTTTCCACTCAGCCACTTCCTCTCACCTAGTTCAGCAGCTACCCCTTCTGCTGTGTAGTTTCTAGCTAACAAAAACAATGGTTGAAATGAGCTATACATTCATATGGATTTTGCAATAGAATTTTGGGCCATAGTTTTCACCCTACATGTAATACTTTCAACGATAAGATTTGCAAAATCATGAAAGCCAGGGTGAAAATCATGAAAATCCTGCAACTCAGGGTGCGTTGTAAGCAGCAGGAAACAATATTGTCTTTCTCATCCTTAATTCCTTACAAACTTGTATTTGCATTAGGAGTCACGCAATACCGATGCTGCCTTGCTAAGCCAGGGTAATTTTCCATATTCTTCACAGGAATCTGGTATTTCAGGCAATAGCATTCATAAGCCTACAATTGTGATTAAGAATTGTGCTGTACTGCCACCTTCTGACACAAGATAACCAGCCATTAACAGTGCCATTATTATGATACACCCCTGCAATATGAACCTAGGAATAAGAAGACAATAAATTGTTGTTCATTGTCAGTAACTGTACTATGATAAAAATTCAGGTGAAACTGTGTATTGACTATGTTAAATAGACTTCTAATTGTCCTCTCTCTCATGTTATGACTTACTGCCTGAATGAATACTTCTTTCTAAGGTCCATTTGTATCATTTTATTGTTTATTTTATAAGACAAAAAATTAAAAAAACAGGTGCCACTCAAATCATAATGTGGCACCTATATAAAGAAGATATACAAGAAGTACTGTGTCTTTGCTCAGTTCCTTATATTCCTCCTCCAGGTAACAACTGTAGTTCAGATGAGGGTACTGGGCTATTGACTTTTGGTGCAATCAAGTATGATCATCATCTTTATGTTCATTCTATTGTTACCATTACTGTTGATGTTGTTGTGTTTTGGGGTTTTTTTAATCAAATTATATACACATTTTTTTCAAGTCTCCTAAAAAGACCTCCCTGTCAGAGCAATATCCACCTCCTGCATCACCTGAGAGGGCTGTGCAGGATGCATTGCAGTTGGAGACAACTACAGAGAGCAGGTTAACTGTGACACACACTGGCAGGGACACCCTCAAAATGTGCTCAGACTAGCCTGAATGTGAGGAGATCTATATGGGATCTAGGACCTGTAGCGCCAAACGAGCTCTCAGCGCAGAGATGTGCTAGTAAGAATTATAACCTTAGATTTCTTGTCTAGCTGCAGTTTCCTCTTGCTTCTTTACTTCGCCAGTCCCAGCATCCCTCTCCCAGGACAGTTCCAGTCATCAACCGCTGAACAATGCAAAATGTCTATTAAACAAGGCATAAGGACTGTTTCAATTACATTTTCTGATAAAGCAGAGGATGGTTTAGGGAGTTCTTTATCTCTATACTAAATCCTGTAATATTTCTGTGTGCAAATATTTACAAACCTGACATCCACGGTTTTATTGCACTCATGGTCAAACACCTCAAAAGCTTCTACAATCTTCTTCTTAATTTCAGCTACTGCACCATCTGCAAAAAGAAACATAAGACAAGAAAAAGAAAGTTTCACTTGTTGCAACTGATTTATTTCCAATTTGAGAACTGCAACAGCAGAAGCACCAAAAACTGATAACGGGGCAGACTAGAAAGGTACTTCGAAAATGTAGAAGTCATTCTGAAAACAAAAACCCTACTATAAATGCTGAATCTGTTGTTTATATTAGTATTAAGACTTCACTATGGCTCTGCAGCTACATCAGACCTGGTGGTAATGGTGCATCTCAGCTGCATGACATAACTGTCCAACTGTGAACTTTGCTCAGACTGTGCTACAGCTCCTTCTGGACCACATGCATGAACCCTTCATTGCCACCATGGTGCCAGTGGAAGGAGCAAGGCTAACATGGGCGCAGGCTTGACCTGAGATGGGGCTCAGTCACTTCATCGAGGTTCCTGCACTCAAGGAAACGTAAATGTTCTCAATGTCCACTAAGTTAGTCATAATGTATGAAAAGCTGAGAACCAGGAATAAAGAGATGGCTAAGGTAGATGCACGCTGACTATGTCTCATGTAAATAATTTATTGTAATAGTTTGGAAACAAAGACAATCTCGGGGAAAAGGAAGGACAAATTTTCAGCATTTATTTTTTAGATCTCAATCTCAAAGAATGGGGAAAGGACAATCACGAGTTATCACAGTTATATCTTGTCTGAAGACAGAGATTGCATTCTTGGGGTAAGGGAAGTACCAGAAATAAAGTCTGAAGAGAAGCATGTACAAGGAGAGAAGGGATCCCTCTCAAAAAAAAAGCTCTCTGGCAAGGGAACCAGAGTAAATAAAGACTGAACTGGCTAGCCCATTTATTAATGTCATAGTTTGGCTTCAAAAGACGAATATAGGAAGGAAAGTGATATGGAGCTGACCTTTTGGTTCCTCCAGCTAAATACAGACCCAAACTCCATCTGGCAAACCAGCTCTCAAGAGGCAGCACTTTGTGAGCTATCCCCACAGCCTCCACAGAGATGTCACAGGGAGAAAATGAGAACTGAGTGACAGTCAAAACATGGCTGTCTCTTCTGTAGTCTCAACATAATGATAAAAGCATAATTCTATCAGAACAGATTTATTTAAGCTTCTTATTTAAACTCATCTGGTATTATTAATGTTATTAAGCAGTTCTGATCAGGACTAAACCACTGGACAGTCTTTCCACTGACATTACAAAGACATACCTAGCCTCCTACAATCCCAATATTTTGGGCATTCCTGGGGCTGCAGTCCACAATCATTTTTTACATTTGCTTTCTTGCTCTCATGACAGAAAGGTCTGTTTTCTGTCAAAAGGTATCAGAACTGAACCTAGCCAAAAGATACCTTAGCTTTGTATCTCTCTGTTTTTATCTTGAACCATAAGCTTTTTCATGAGGAAGGCAGAGTGACTGGGTGGGTGCCTGTCAGCTGCCCAAGGTCAACCTAGGACAGGCTGCAAGCACTTCAATATAGGAAAGGGTTGACACACATATAAGGAAGCTCTGTTTCATATAGAAGAGAGCTTATGAAGATATGGGTGCCTGCTGCTTTCTGTCTATGTTTCATACTGAGCTATCCCATTCTCCCAGAAGATACATAAGAAGAGAGGTAGGAATATATCCTGTATTCCTCTGACCCTATTCTCTTGATAGAAGCATTGGTCAAGCACATGTAAGACGGATTGGAGACTGCAGTTTATTGAGGAAGAAGAGCCCTGTTCAGTTCCCAGACATAAGCTCCGTTTTTTTTCATAGCTTGACAATAATCTCCGTCTTTTGTCCCTCCCTATGCAGTACAAACTACATTTTATTTCTTTCCAAAAAGCATCATTAAATCTAACTGAATCTGATTCCTTGTTAAGAGAGGCCCTGAAGACTTACTACAAAACTGCAAAATTTGATGGGAGTTTTTTCAGTGATTACAGAGAGTCCTGGATCCAGTCCTCAGAGTAGACTGTTGGAGTTTATTTCTTGAGATGAGGCACTACAAGTGTATGCTATGGCTCGCAACAGAGAAATGCCAAAGGAGTATTTATAGCTGTATATTCTTGGCTTGATGAGTGAGCCTTCTGTAGAAATAACAATTAACTAGGGGAAGGCAGAGAAACATTTTCACTACTGGAACTATGTAGTCATACAGCCTTTTCAAGCTTTGCCTTTCATGAAAACAGTATACATTAATCTTACCTATTTCAAGAGGCCTGACTAAGAAAGATCCTGAAATTAAGTGAACTTGATGATTGAATCTAGGTACCAGACAATCTATATTTGTTCCAAAAACTGAGAGGAAGTCATGATTAAGAGCTATATCCAGGAAAGAACATACAATATGATGTAGTCCTCTCAAAGACTCTGCGTGAGATGAGAGAACACCTAACAAGCAATTGTCTAGTCTTTCATTGTCCCTCTGAGGATGAAAGCCAAAGATGTTCAACGTAGTTCAGGATGGCAAAGCTAGTTATCTGAAGACTTTGATGACTCACTCTAAACTTCTCTGTGTGAGGGAGAAAAATATGGATTCTAGCACTAGGGTAAGCAACGGATAAAGGTTTTAAATGATCCCTTCAAGAAGGGCATCAAGAGATCAAACATGCAGTTAACTCAACAGATATGATGTTCTAATGTACTGAAATCTTTCTGCACAAGGATATTCTGCCCCATGAGTGGATCAATGAAAGTTTCATGTTGCTCTGTGGAGCATTTTTTTAGCAGTTTTCAGGACAGAAATACCTACCTCTGACTGAAAAAAGACTTCACTTGCTTATTCTACTAACTGGGAAAACAATATACATTATCAAATAAAAAGTTGTCTGACTACTTCCAATGACTTAAATAAATATTGAAACATACTATGCCAAAAAAAAAGATTCTAATGCCTACAGATACTTACTGCCTTAAATGCATCCTGTAGGGAAGATATACTATTTGTATTTGTATGCTGCTAAAATGCATCAGATAGTTGTCACTTTTTACTAAATTTCTTGTTCTCATTTATTTTCCAATTTGTAGTGGTATTGCCTGGGCCAGGTTTTTGGTAGCAGGGGTGCTAGAGGAATGGCTTCTTTAAACAAAGATCTGCCAAAAGCTCCCCCTGTAGCTGACAGGGCTAATGCCAGTCAACTCTAAGATAGACACGACAGCTGACCAATTAGTGATGGAGGTAATGCCTCTGTGAATAACATAATGGAGAAGAGTAAGGAGTTGCTGCAGCAACAGGGAATGAGAATGTGAAAACATCTCTGCAGACATCAAGGTCAGTAGAGAAGGAGGGGGAGAAGGTGCTTAGGCCCTGAAAGTAAACTCCTCTGTGATATGTGGTGAGGACCATGGTGAAGCAGCTGTGCCCCTGCAGTCCATGAAGGCCACAGGGGAGCAGAAGTCCACTCTAGAGCTTGTGGAGGACCCCATGCCGGAGCAGGTAGATGTCTGATGAAGGCTGTGACACCGTGGGAAGCCCACCCTGGAGCAAGTTCCTGGCAAGACCTGGGAGTTCGTGGGGAGAGAGGAGCCCACACCAGAGCAGGTCTGCTGTCAGGACTTGTGATCCTATAATGGACTCATGCTGGTGGATGACCCACATTGGGGCAGGGTGTGAGGAGCTGCCCCTGTGGGAGGCTCCATGCTGGAGCAGCTGGTGAAGAACTGTAGCTAATGGGAAGGACCCATGTTGGAGAAGTTCATGAAGGACTGTATTCTGTGGGGAGGGACCCCAAGCTGTAGCAGTGGAAGTGTGAGGAGGCCTCCTCCTGAGAAGAAGTAACAGCAAAGTCCATCTGTAATGAACTGACTGTAACTCCCATCCCCCATCCCCTGAGCCACCTTGGGTGAAGGAAGGAGAGTCCTGGAGGAGAGAGGAGTGGAGGGACATGGTTTATTTCTCATCTCCCTATTCTGATTGTTTATTAATAAATCAAACCTTTTTCTCCCCATGTTGAGTCTGTTTTGCCTGTGATGTTAATTGCTGAGCAATCTCTCTGTCCTTATCTCAACTCACAACCTCTTGTTATATTTCTCTCTCCCCTGTGCAGTTTAGGAGGAGGAGTGATATTGCGACTTAGTGGGCATTTGGCACCCAGCCAGGGCTAAACCACCACACAACTGCTTATGTAGTTGTGGGCATTTCCTCCGATAAATTAACTGAAAAGTGTGTTCACTATCAGCTTCCTTTCCTCCACTATCCTTTGGTATTTTCCCAATTTGTTTAGCATGAACTAGATAAGCTGTAAGACTGCCAGTTAAGTGTGACTGGCAGGAAGCTAGGAGTCACAAATTAATGCTGCTGGTTCTTTCAGGCTGAACTGTTCCTCTTCAGATTGTCCAGACCATTCCCCAGCACTCTGAGGTCCATTTGAAGCCAACTCTTAAGCAGCAAACCTGCCCCAGTTGTGACACTTCTTCAAAGACAACATTTCTAGTTGATACAATTTGCAAGATTCTACCATTATTCAACTGTGTAAGCTTGCTTTCTTTTCTTACTCAAGGCCAGTTGCTCTGATGACTCAAAAAGCTAACCTTTCACTGAAGATAAATTATGTGCTGAGGTATCAAAAAGAAGTATCAAAAGAACAAGTAGGCCAACATTAAAAAAAACCAGCTAAAATGCTGGGGAGCAGCATCTATCTGCTGCTCACAGGAAAACATTTAGTCCCAGTGCAGCCTGATGAAGCTGTTTATACAATACAATACTCTGAAACACTTTTTCACGCTATGTAAAGAGTAAAATGATTTCTAGAAGCACCAGCAGACTTGATTTTATTACTTAGTGTTACTGCTCAACACACCTGAAACATTAATCCTTATAAACAGTAATCTAGGTATATTTTAATAAATATAATCAATTTTATATTTAAACTCCTATACTCACATGGACAACTCATTAATTATTTCATCCTCTTCACAATAACATGACACAGTTACAAGCAGGTGTGAAGAAACCCTGTGGTCTCTCGCAACCAGAATCGCTTCTGACACAGGGCCACTTGGCTGAACTAGTCAGTCAGAAAGAACAAAGGACAGACCTGAGTAAACCCAACTCAATGGCAGTCAGGTTTAGACTCATTTATATGTTGCTGTTCTGGTTTTATTTAAAAGTATGTTATCAACAGTTGTTTATAAACCTCTTCATCTACTACTCAAGGCTTATCAGCAGGAAGTACAGAATCATACCAGTGGCTACATACTCCAGCACCATTTCTTCTCCTTCCCACTAGCCATTATTTCAGCAAGAAAAGTAAGCATAAACTTTGGTCCTGTCAGCTGAAAAAATGGAAATGGGATGCCAAAGACTGCCACGAAGGAAAAGGAACATTTTTAAGGAGGCAATTAGACATAACAGGGGACACAACTCTGAGCCACATGAGAAAATGTGTGTCTTAAAGCCTCCTGCAGTCTCCACTTCAGCAAACCTGCTCTTTCTGCTTACAGATCCAAGCAATGGCATTTAACCACCCTCCCCACACTGCACCAGCACTCTTCCATGAGACTCCTATGATCATCCTTTACAAATCCTAGCTCTTCTCACCATCTCCAAAATCACAACTAACACTCTCTGTCTTGCCATACAATGCTAATCAAAAAGGACAGGTGAGAAGCTGGTTGAGCTATGGGGAACAGCCAAACCAGACCAAGGTGGAAAAGGTACAAAAAAGTAAATGTAAAATCCCTGCTTGAAAACTGAGCCTACTGTAAGGTCAAAAAAGAGGTTTGGCCAACAAGTAGAAATAGCTAAACTGATCTGACTCTCTTATAGATTTAATAAGGAGTTAAAATCCTGGGTATGTGTCAACATGTAGCAACAGTTCCCCGGTAAGAAGAGAGACTGGTGTTATTCCTGAAGAATACCATGTTCACTTTAAGGACAATTCTCAATTTATTATCTAGGTGTACAGAGCAGAAAAGATGAAAGAGATCAACTAAAAACCACCAGAGATTCATCAGATACTTGTGGCTGCTGTTTCATCTGATTTGTTCCAAAACCCTTCACAAAACCACTAATGGAAATATGGGCATAAAAATTGGGGGGGGGGGAGGGGGCGTGGAACGAAAACAACAAAATCAACCTCAACTCTGACTGCAGTTCTAATGAGAAGAATTGTACAATACATATTTGCTTACAAACAAAGAAAAAACAATAAGAAACTTCATAATTGCAACTCTGATGAGGTTATCAATTAGCTTTTACAAGATATAATAGGCTTTTAAGCAAGTGTTAATTGGACGATCACCTAGGTCATGATATTAAAAAGCAGTCACAATACTCTGCATCACCAGCCCAGCTGAAACCTCAAACACTCTCAAATAAGTTCATCAGTTTTATCAAGACAGTGTGCTTCCATCACAAAAAGGGAAAGCCAGTGTGGTGTGAGAAGATGAATTACTGTTGATATCAGCATAAAGTGTTCTTATGCTACTGCTTCTCTTTCCAAAGCAAAGTGTACAACTCCCTAAATTATTTTGCCACAAATGTTTGCATTGTTTTTATATTAAGTGTGGGGAGCTTTACTGATTTAAAAATAATTCAGAAATCTTGCCCCACCCCTAAGAAGAAAACTTTAGAGCATTTAACTAATTCTATTTTAAGAAAACTACTGAGGAAAAGGAACATAGAAAATAATCTTGAGGTCATTTGAATCTGACTTATTGGCAAGACCTTTCTGCTCTGCAGAAGAAAAGACATGCATTAGATTTTTTCACAATGACCTTCTTAACTCCAGAGTAAGCTTAATGTACAGTCAGCCTAATACGTTGAAACAATAACTATATGCCGTGCTCTAAAAGTACTGAGGAAGAAGAAATATTTTCTTCTCTACTCTGTACCTCCTATAGCATGTACAAAATCAATATATTAGATATCAGAAAAGAAAGGAACAATACGATTAAGAGGAAATGGTCTCAAGTTGCACCAGGGACGTTTAGATTGGAGATTAGGAAGAACTTTTTCACTAAGAGAGTTGTTAAGACACTGGAACAGGCTGCCCAGGGAGGTGGTGAAGTCACCATTCCCGGGGATATTCAAAAGATGAGTAGGTGAGGTGCTGAGGGACATGGTTTAGTGATGGGTTTGGCAGTGTTAGGTTGGTGGTTGGACTCAATGATCTTAAAAGTCTTTTCCAAGCAAAACAATTCTATGATTAAGCTGTAAGGTTGTGGAACATACAATGTTGTTTCTTTGTGTCTTGTGATACATAACAAAATAATTTATGTGCTCATTGAAGAATTTTCATTCTGCAAAGACAAATAAAGCAGCTTTTGAAGACAACAAGAGGTTTATAAAGCATCTTGATTCCTTGAAAGAAGAGATAAATCCATTATTGACCTCTATCTGAAGAAAACAGGTTGATGTGAAGTATTGATGTCAACAGTAGGAAATGTATCACTGGAGTATAGCCATTCAGATTGGATGAAGAGATAAAAGATGTCACTTCATTAAATTAGGTATACACCAGCTCCCAAGAAAGAACCAGGCTGATGTCTTTGCTGATAGAGGTGCCTACTCCAATTTACAGATCCAAGCTATGGCCTGCAGACTTGGGAAAGAGATAATGCTTTCCCTCCTGGGTGCAAAGTATTTCATGTTATCACAGATGGTACTTGGACAACTTGAATTTTAATCTATTTCCTGTAGAATAACAGGCTTAACTGGTTTCTGCAGAGGTCACTTGCAAGCATTCTCAAAGTCTCAATAATAGCAAAAGCTTTTTCTTTCATATTTTTCAGAATCGTTGAGAACTAGCTATATCATGGCTCCCTGTTGTTTATGTTTGTCAAAGCGTATACCATGCGGCATCTAGATAAACAAGCAAACCCCATCATCAGTGTGAATCAACAAAAACCCTACACTCACCGTGTGCACAAACCTTGGACTAAGAGCATAACCTCATCCTATTGTCATACTGCTTGTCCTAATTGTAGTGCATGTAAAAGCTGAAAAATTACCTAGTTGTTTCCATCACAGTAACTGCCTTGTGGAAAACTAATAGAGAATAAAAATAAAGGGATTGTATTTAAAAATAAATACACAGAATGGAGCTCTCAGAGCAGAACAATCAGTACAATCTTTGCACAGCCCTGTGGCATGTGGTGAGAATAACCATGAGAACAAAACCACCAGCAGCCAACAGAGTTTTAGAAAAATCAGGTAATTAATTTGATGCCTCATAATAAAATGCAGACTGCCAGTTTGATAAAAGCTGTTACAAAGTTAACTGAAAAATTTACTTCAAATTCTTACACAAAAATATTAAACACAAGTTTTCCTTTTTGTCTTCTTTACATAAGACAAATGTAACATGGGCAAAATGAAGAGATGAGAAAAAATGAAGCACTATCCTCAGTCCAGCTTTGCTTATGGAAATGAGATTAATTTGTACAATTAAGCTAATAATAAAAAAATAAAGTGTTCAGGTCAACCACGATGGAAATATTTTGGTTATTTCAGTTAGAAGTTGACAAACTAATTAAAGACCTTTTAAAAATTACATAACTACCCACTTCAACGTCAAAATTGAAGAATGCAACAATGTACCAATATGCAAAACATACCCAGTTTATGATAATCAGTTGGTGGCAACTAACGAAGCTACAAGTTGTCAGTAACTTTATCTGATAAACAAGATATCCTGAATATTACCCTAGGTTTTGATTGTTCAGTAAATGCCACATTAAAAGCCAAGGCATTCTAATCTACTACAGATCCAAATGTTTTAATACATGTAGGAACCAAAACAAACAAACAAAAAAACCCTAATGGGGCAATTAATTCAACTGTTGAGAAACAAAGTAAGTATTGAAACTATTGCTGCCTTGATAAGCAGTCAAGCTTCTAGTTGCTCCTAAAATTCTTAATGTAACTAACACTATAATGTAGAATAAAACAAGCCACAGAGGATGACATGTCAAGTTGGAAAAAAAGCCATAATCAATGTCTTTCATCACTTGTATATCCAAAGGTACTTAAATCCATAGTTCATACTGTCTCCAAAATACACTTCATATTAAAGTGACATTGGTTTAAAAGAGAACATCCACCATTCACAGAGTTCTTGTCTCAATTATCTCTCCTCAAAGATGTTGGAGTCATGGTCAATATCATCTACTGTCCTCCCTTCTGGATCAAATACAGTTCTTCATCAATGGGAAAAATATTTCTTTCTCTCACGGTACACATCCTTGTAGGTCATTCAAACCCATTTTAAGGCTGTCATTTCTGGTTGCTCTTGCAAGATGCCATTATTTTGCCTGATCTGTGCTAAGCAAACAGTCCTCGGAGAGCACACTGTATCTCCAGTACTATCTGCCCTGAGTCATAACAATATAACAGCTTGAACAGCTGTTGTATTAAACCTGACTCCCATATCCTTAGTAGGATCCTGTTTGCTTGCTCTGTCCAGAGCTCGCACTGTATTTCTTAAAGCCAGGGGACAGAGATGGCAAACTATGTCAGCATGAAGCCCCATTGGAAGTACATCCACTGCCTGGTCTTGCTGCAGATAGCGCATCTGCCTATGAGAATGGAGATGGCAAATTACAAGGGGTACCCTTGCTACCTCTGCAATTTCCTTGACAGATGCTTGCTGTAATACCAAACAGTGTATGTGTTGGAGGAGACCAATAAACCACTATTTTCTGCATCGCTTCCTATACTATGACCCTGACAGCCTCCCTGTGCCCAGGCTTCTGGAACAGAGGCATTAATTTATCTGGTTCCACACGGTTCTTTCTGGGGGTCCCCAGAATTCACGATTGCAATTTCTTTGTCAAACAAATTAAAGGCATAAGGACTTCCTATACATAAAATACAAACCAAATTCATTCTAAACTTATTGAAACTATAACCAAGTAGAAGTTGCAAGTGGGGCAGGGAATGCTAAATGTTAGAAGTGGCTGAGCAGGACTGGGTCCCAGCAGGAATCTGCTAATGTCACACTGCTTCCTACAATATGTAAGTGTTCTTCAGGGCTGGACATGTGACAGGTTTGCTCATGGGGAAGGCACATGGAAGACAAAATGCAGGTCTGATGACACTGAAAAAAAAGAGCAGCAGCATGTTCTGGGAAAGTGATAAGGGATACAACTCTGTCCTTCTTATTACCTGGCTGAGTTCCTTATACAGAATGCCCACAAGCAGAGGTGGCTGACACTGCTGGTTGACTGCTTATTCTGCCCTGGAGCACTGTTCTCTCTGGGATTGCCCCCATTTGCTCTCCTAACCCTCTTTTCCTACCTTTGTGCTTTTGTCAGCATAATCTTTGAATCTCATCATGTGCCACCTGTGATTAGTCTCTCCCCTGCCCTACAGGCAGTAAAATCCTTCCTTCCTACCACTCAAAGAGTTCCTGAGCAGCTTGTTGGTGAAGGCAAGCTCAGTCTACACAACCCTGGGACATAACAGGGAAGGATGCTACAATCATATGGTTTGCTCAGGAAAAAGTTATATTCTCTTGTAGGCACTTAGTTTAAGTGATGCAACAGAGGTATATATCAATCTTTGCCAGTGACAGCACTTCATGCATTCCACAGAAAGCTCAACAAAATATGCCCTGGCATGTTTACTGTACACAATCTGTGTAGGTATGCTATATCTACACATATATCTGTATATACTGAAGCACCAGTCCATAAGCAACAACAGAAAAGCCTGTAATCCTGGGAAATGACCAAGGGATACTACCTACCTATGTTCAGCTAGAGTTCCAGTTTCTTAAACCTGAAGCACTACCTGAGGTTTAATGAGTTATCAATTTTCCAGTTTTTCTTAGTGGGATGGTACAGAAGGAGTCATTCCTATTTTCATTGCACAGAACAAAACAGTGATTTGGTCTGCACCTGCCAAAAAGGAGAAATGGAAGTGCAGCAACTGGGTGGTATGACCATGCATCTGGGATGTAGCACACATCATGTTCCAGGTCAAAGCAACTGAGACAGGACAGACTTTCAGGGATTCCTGAGCTGTCACAAGCCCAGGCAGTGGCCCAGAACAGCACCTCATCAAGATGAACTAGTCCAAGCCTCGGAAATGGAAGTGTGGAGACTGGGTCAGGACTTGGCTACAGCACTAGATTTTCCTGCTGATGAAACATTCTGAACCTCTGCCATGATTTAGACCCAACTAGGAACAAAGGACCATGATCAGCCATAAGTATCAAAGGCATTTGGAACCGTCTAAGGACAAGGAGAGCTCATTTGCCACTTATGGTCCCAGGCAAAACGGACAAGGCTACTCAACTTGGGTAAGAAAACAGAAATTAATTTAATCCACTGCCAACCAAAAACATAAAACCACAAAACATAACAAACAGAAAACACCATAGAATGGTACAATCATGAAGAGCACAACCAGCCCTTGAAGACCACCTGCTCCCTACCCCTCCCCTCTTCCCGAGCTCAGAGCCCTGATCCCAGTGTCTTTATCTCCTCCCCCCATGAACAGCTCTGGGGGCAGGGAATGGGGGTTTCAGTCAGTACTTTCCCAACAGCTCCTGTCACTTGTCTCTCCTCAAGGCAGGCATATTCCTTGCCAGTCCTTCCTGCTCCAGAGCAGAGTCCCTCACATGCCGGGCAGCCCTGCATGGGTCGCTCCAACGTGTGCTCATCCCGAGGGCACAGTTGCTAAATTGTACCAGCAACAGGGAGTGAGAACGTGAAAACATGTCTGCAGACACCAAGATCAGTGAAGAAGGAGGGGGAGGAGGATGCTTAGGTCCTGAAAGAAAGACTCCCCTGTGATATGTGGTGAGGCAGCTGTGCCCCTGCAGTCCATGAAGGCCCCAGGGGAGCAGAGGTCCACTCACAGCCCATGGAGGACCCCACACTGGAGCAAGTGGATGCCTGAAGGACGCTGTGACTCCATGGGAAGCTCACCCTGTGTCGCGGTTTCTGC
>WBNH01001668.1:1057-62324 GCA_013401255.1 Urocolius indicus | reverse complement strand
GTCCGGGCACACTCACATGAAGTTGCTGCTGCTGATCCATACGTTGCAGGGGTACCGGCTGCACTCTCACCACGGCTTGCAGAGGGGTCTCTGGTCTGATGCTCCATCCTTCCTCCTTCTCCGACTGTGGGGTCTGCATGGTCGCCTCCATCTTGTACCACTCTTACACCTCCTGCCTGGCACCTCAAATTCCCGTCCTCAAATAGTGATCGCAGAGGCGCCAGATTGGCCCAGCCAGGCCGGGGGGTGGGTCTGAACCCAGGAGTCGGGGGAGAGTCTAAAAAACTTTTACCGGGTCTTCACTGCAACCCGCTCCCCCTGTTACTAAATAAAAGCAACTCCTTGCTAAACCATGACACCCTGGAGCAAGATCCTCGCAGGACCTGGGAGTCCGTGGGGAGAGAGGAGCCCACACCAGAGCACATTTGCTGTCAGGACTTGTCCCCCTGTGAGGGGCTCAGGCTGGAGCAGTTGGTACCTGAAGGACTGTTCTCCCAGTGGATGACCCATGTTGGGGCAGGGTGTGAGGAGCTGCTCCTGTGAGAGGCCCCATGCTGGAGCAGTTTGTGAGAGTGTCTCCTGTGGGGAAGGACCCTACACTGTAGCAGTGTGAAATGTGATGAGGCCTCCTCCTGAGAAGAAGCAGCTGTAACTTCCATCTGTAATGAGCTGACTGCAACCCCCATCCTACATCCCCTGTGCTGCTGGGGGAGAAGGAAGGACAGACGCAGGAAGAGGGAGGGGTGGGGGGAGGTGTTTTTAGATTCAGTTTTATTTCTCATTTCCCTACTCTGTTTTGATTATTCATTAATAAATCAAACTTTTTTTCTCCCCAAGTTGAGTCTGTTTTGCCCGTGAGGCAATTGCTGAGTGATCTCTCTGTCCTTATCTCGACTCACAAACCACTCATTACATTTCTGTCTCTCTCGTGTCTAGTTTGGGAGAGGGAGTGATATTATGACTTGGTGGACACCTTGCTAAACCACCACACAGGGGTACAGCCTGTGTTCTCTCCATAGGCTGCAGAAGGGTCTCTCTCGTCCAGCGCTCTTCCTTTCCTCCTCTTTCTCTGACTGTGAGGTCCACAAGGCCACCTCCATCTTATACCACTCATCTACCTCTTCTTCCATAGCAGAATTCCCTTCTCTAAATAGAGATGGTGGTGTCAGATTGGCCCAGTCAGGCTGAAGGTGGGTCCACCTCAGCACCAGGGGATGCTTTGAGAACTGCCCACTGAGATCAGCACTGCAGTCCCCTCCCTGTTACCAAGCTAAAAGCAACTCCACACAAACCCATGACAACCTTGCAGCCTGTCCAGAAAAAAAAAAAAGATCAGAAAAGCACAAATTGTCCTAATTCAGGCTGAAATTACCAGACAGTCTGACACATTTCTAGTGAGTAATTTGTAAGCTTTGCTAGAGCATTTGTTTTATAGCTGCAAGGAAAATGGTCCAGTAAAGACCATCATCCTCCTTCTTGATGGATGTAGTAGGCAGAGGCCCCTCGATCAGAAAAGGCAATGCAAATTGGTTTTCCACATACACAGAAACACAGGCAGATTTTCTGCTCTCCATTTCAACCAGCCAGGATGATATTGTGCAGAAGGATTTCTACCTGCAAGTAGTAGGGAAGTACACAAGCGCATAATTGGCACCCAGCCTTCTTCCAGCTCCAACTCACTGTCCTGCTGTTGCTCTAAGGACTATATGCAGCTCCACTAAGCAACAGCCCTGAGCTCCTCCTGCCATATCCCTCTGTTCCCTTGCCTGTTGTAGGTACTGGAGTTGGCGTCAAGTGACAAGTACCTTGCAGTGTGAGTTCATAGCTCTGTCTTGCACCTTTCCCTTTAGCTACAGCTTACAGATTTTTATCACCCTGAGTATAAAGCCTCTCTGAGCTTTGAAACAGTCCATAGTAAGCGCTAATGCCCTGACCTCACCTTCTTAAACGCCTTACTTCTATCCTAACCCACTGTCATCTCCCTGTATTAACAGTGCAGGGTCATGCTGTCAACAGCACCATACAACTTACTGCCTGTATCCTCTGGACAACACACAGCCCTGGGAGGCAGAAGGAACCCATGCAGGTGTCGTGGTTTTGCCCAGCCGGAGCAAAGGGGGAAAAAAAAAAAAAACAACGCGACTTCTCCCCCTCCCGCCGGAACGCGGAGGGATCGGGGAAAGAGAAAAAAAAAAAGTAAAAGAGCCCGCGTGCGTTGAAATAAGAACAGTTTACTAGGGGAAAGTTGAAAAGGAACAACTATAACAAAGATATGGGGATATTACAAAGAAAAACTGGTGAGTGACACATTCGCTCACCAGCCGGGACCTGACGTAAGCGACCGCTCCGCACCTGCCACCGAGAGACCGCGACCCCGGAAGAGCAGCTTTTTCCGGCCAGCCCCCACCTATACCCTGGGCATGACGGTAGGATGGGATCGAATACCTGCTGGCCAGCCTGGGTCAGCTGTACAGGCGGTAGCCTTTCCTGGTTCCTGACGGGAATTAACCCTATCCTAGCTCAAACCAGGACAGCAGGCTATGGCCCATATATGCCTAAACCACAGATAAATAGTAGGGATCATCTCTTCAAGCTTGAAAGAATCTGGAATCATCATTACTTGCAGCAGAAACACTTGGTAGTCTTTATGAGAATCTTTCAAAATACAACAGCTCTTGCCCTGACCATAGCAGTTTCTCCCCTCCCAGCTTTCACACAAGTTTGTTTGCCCACACTTTGCACATTGCTGTTGCAGAGTCCTTGCAGAAAGGCCAGTTTGGGTTTTTTTTCCCCATAATACTGGGTCATGTGTTGAAACTTTTTTTCTTTCCTCAAATGTACCAAGAAGTACATTTTGTCTTTTGTACTTCTTGGAGGAAAAGGTTGG
This sequence comes from Urocolius indicus, assembly GCA_013401255.1. NCBI lineage: Eukaryota > Metazoa > Chordata > Aves > Coliiformes > Coliidae > Urocolius > Urocolius indicus. The sequence goes on along the minus strand of WBNH01001668.1, from coordinate 59,437 downwards.
ACGAGAAGGGCCTCAAGACTCTGGGATGGAACAGCTACAGTGGCCTTACAGGACAGAAAAAAGCTATTGAGTTTTGATCATAATAATACACATCTTCACACTATAAGCTGTCAAACACTTTATGTCAGGAGTAGCTGTGACATTTTTAGAGCAATGTTCAGGACATGCCATGAAATATTCAACTGCAGCTCTCAGGATTTGGCCCTGCCTGTCTTCCCATGCAGTTGGCCATAGTCAGGCTGGTTTAGTTTCTCTGGCCCCGCGACTGTTGGAGATTATTACTTTGGAAGCAGCATGCAGTAAGGACTCTCAGAAAGAAATATGTACCCAAACTGGACCTAACGGGTCTCGATTATGACCTCAATTTCAGCCAGCCAAGCATGTCATCATTTTGCAGCTCCTGAAGTGGTAGCTGAGTCTGACCTCACGAAGACTAGAGCTTCATGAACCAAAGCAGCAAGCTCTGAGTAGTATCACTCACCACAGGCACTTGCACAGGCCCAGCTCTGACAGAAAAGCCCCCCTTTTGCTAGCCAATGTCCACAAACAAGTAGCCAGATACTTGCTATTGCATGCAATTGACACTGAGGCCAGTTAAACAACATGCTTTGTCACGCTAACTTGCAGAATGATGGTGGAAAATCCTTTACTTTTGATATAAAGATCTTCTGAGTAGCGAATGTGAAGATATGACTCAAGTCATCCAAAGAAAGCAAGGAAGTCTGATCTATGCACAGATCTGGACTGCTTCCTGTATGCCTGTGATTCACAGATAATATACAATAAATATACTTCTCTGGAGGAAAGTCATGATGTTGTCCTTCCTCCAGTGAAGTGAAAGCTTGATGTCTGTTAGGCTGCAAAATATAATTGTGACATTTTTTTATAAAGTCAGTACCAGCTGCATGCAATCTCCCTTTTCATAAGGCACAGATAAGCTTGGCATAAATCTCTATTAGGGATGTCTTGCATATCCCTGAGATCTCAACTCTGGCAGTTGTACCAGTCAGAATTTCTGTTGCAGCTCAGAACTGGCAAAAACAGTAATCTCCATTGTTGAAATTTGTTTCATATCTTTCATCTGAGCCCCACCTGGGATATAATGAAAGAGTTATATCTTGCTCATGCTTATATTCTCTCTCATCACCAACAGCAAACAGCCCTGTGAGGATGTATATCTCTCCTGGTGATGCTGACAGTCTTGCTGTACCTCCAGCTGCTGCTGAAAAGGAAGAGTTTACACAGGTTGTGACACTGGCTGAACACAACCCACACTGATATGCTGTGGTTGCAGAGGGCATTTGACTCCCATTTTTCCTGGACTCTGCACAGCGCTGGCCCCAGAGAGGATGGCAGAGCCATGAAGGACATCTCTGATACCTGTGGCCCACAGCATCACACCAAGCTCTACCAAAATGCAGTAAAGCACCTGCTGCTGTGTGCCCCACAAGAGAAGCTCCCTTTGTCAATAACTTGCCACCAACAGCATGCATGTGTGGCAACATCAGACACCTCATCAACTGAGTATGCCTACTAAACTGCTTCTGCATACTGACTGCCCGTACTGACTGGTCAGGAACCAAGGACCAGAATCAAGTGGATATTAGTGCTCTGAGAACTTATTTACTTTAAACATAAGCCATTATAGAGTTTAACTACAGCATCACAGTAGCACTCCTAAAATATAGAAATTTGTAAACTTTATTCTTTTAAAAGAACAATAATTGTCTACAATATAATCAGAGAACAAGGGGGTTTCAGTACGACTTTTAATACATGCTGTTATGTAATATATCACAAGCCATTCAATTTGTCTGACAAGGTCTCACATGCATTAAAAAAAACACAGTTTCTAAACTAGTTGCAATTCTATCTGCGCTGCTGTGGCTTGAGGGCTTTGACCATGTAAAGGAAGACCATTACAGTGAAACAAAGTGGCAAGAGATAACGGGTTTGCTGCAGGTGCTTGTTTTTTAAGGAGCTGTTTTGAAAATACCACTTACAGTGCTAAATAACTTTCCTTACATACTGTGAATGAATACGAACCTCCAATTTTCTTTTGGTTTGCCTAAGAGCAATATTCTGAATTTGAACAGCATTTCAGCTGACAAATTTAAGACATGTACATTTATCATCAGTGGGGAATAAGACATTTCTATAACCACTTCAGGCAGGTTAAGATGACAGAGGAAGTTAGCAAACAGGGAAAAAAGGGAAAGAAGCTGTTCAGAGATAGACTTCAGAACTCTTGTCTTTTTTTCAACCTGATCATCAGCACGAATGGTTCAGAACCTCCTGTAACCTTACACCACTGCAACAATAATCCTCACCATTTTAAAGATGCAGCTTGGTAAGCCTTTGAAAGTTATGGTTGTATACAGTCCCAGGCTGGACTCAAGGAAATCCCTTCCAATCTTATGTTCATGAGGCTTTTATCTACTACCCATGCCTATGCAACTTTGAACAGTAAAGAACATTTCCAAAAAGATGGGAGTCTGTGTTTCCTTAAAGATGGACGATTGAAAACCATTTATAAAAATATCTCTCAAGACCCATCAGGCAGCATGTAATCCAATCTCAAAGTCAAGGGGGCCAGAGGCAGCTTTTGGGACCTCCTGCCCCACAAATGTCAATGACTTTTACCCTCACACCAGGCACATGCAAGCCTCAAGCAGTGAGCTGCAGTGAGCAGTGGTGCGACCAGCACCCCTACGTGTATGGCCAACTCACACCTGGGGGCTAAACATGGAGCATGTTAGACAATAGATTTGTGTTAGACCTCTGTTACCAGAAAGACCATTTCCCTTCCACAACATTTAACCCAACATATTATCAACAGTAAGGAAGCAGTATTTGCTCACACAAAATAAAGATACTGCTAACCAACCTCTCAGATCTCAGAATAATTAGTATGTAGACATGGAAATTCTTAATAACACGTTAACTATTGCTGGGAAGATAATTTGTGGGAGTTCTCGAGCTCCCTGTCAGCACTGTGTATCTGCTGGTTGGTATTGTTTAAAAGACAAAAAAGTTTAAAGCCTTTCTGCACACCAGCCAATTTTTTATTCAATAAGTCAGCTAGAAGTAGAGCCAAACCAAAAAAACTTCTACCATCTTATGTACCATGGAAACAAGAAATCTGTCAATCTGCAATTATCTATTCTACATCTATTTGATATCAACTTCTACCGCAGCAGTATAGCCAAGAGGATGGTATCCACAGCCTGTGTTTGTCCATGGGAGATGGACATAATTTACTTTTTGTTTCACTCCCAAATAAGTACAAATATTAAAACATAACTCAGATTGATGACAAGCTGCACATTACACTGCATTTACAGTCTAATAAAAGTAATAAACCTTTCTTCTCATGTAACTTCTCATAGCAATGTCAACAAGGGGATGTAAAAATATTTGTAGTGTTCATCTGTAGTGTTCACTGTGATAAAACTGATTTTCTAAGTATTCTCATATATTCAGATTTTCTTCTAGGGCTGAAATATTGCTTGCTGGAACCATACCAAAGCTACTTATTTTTAATAACTCATGCTAATTTTGTATTTTTTCCATAAATGAAACACTGTCACTTGTGAAATTAGAGATAATTTTTCTGATGTACTACTTTAGTCTGAGGGTTTATTGTGAATGTTTAATTCACAGCTTTTGTACCTTTCAAATGCTGATGCTTATTTATGAAACGCTCCAACATACATTTTAAAATCCTTGATATGGCAAAACCCTTAAATGTACCCATGTGCTTAAGCTTCACATGCATTATCCCATTCAGCAGGATCCCCCAAAGCCACACACAGCTGAAGTACTGCCCTGGTTTCATCTGGAATAGAGCTAATTTCCTTCCTAGTAGCTGGTACAAGACTATGTTTTGATTTTGTGCTGAAAACCAGAACTGCTAACACAGGGCTGTCTTGGTTACTGTCAAGCAGTGTTAGCACTGTGTCAAGGCCTTTTCTGCTCCTCACCCTGCCTTACTAGTGAGTGGGCTGGGGGGGCACAAGAAGCTGGGAGGAAGCATGGCCAGGACAAATAACCCCAGGTAGTCAGAGGGCTACCCCATACCACAGGATACCATGCCCAGGATAGAAACTGGGGGGACTTGGCAGGGAGGGGTAGATTGCTGTTTGAGCATCAGTCAGCAGGTGGTGAGCAGTTGCATTGGGCATCACTCAGGTATTTTCCCTGAGTTTTCTTCTTCTTGTTGTTACATTCCTTTTTATTACTATTTTATAGAAGTTATTATTGTTATTATTACTTTTTTTTCCCCATTTTCCCTAGTAAACTGTTCATATCTCAACTGGTAAGTTTCACTTTTTTTCTGATTATCCTCCCTATTCCCCTTGGGGGAGGGGAGGAGTGAGTGAGTAGCTCACCGGGGTTTAACCACAACAAGCGATCTTCTGTATCAGGTTTGAAACTCTCATGTTAATTAAGTGTGCCTCAAGCACAATTAATGTTTACAACTCATGGTAGCTACTAGGCTCCCAGACTTGCAGCTTTATTGAAACAGAATGAGCAGTGACAGCATATTTTCAGTATCTCTAGAGACACAGAATCCACGCAGAGATGAGTAGCACAGAGAGGGACAGTTCAGAATCTACCTCCAGACATGGTAGGATTCGGCAGGGCAGGTGAAGTAGGAGCAACCCTGCTTCTTTGCAAGAAGGCAGCAGTTGAACGGGATATGTAGCTAGTTCTTACCAAATGTAAGCTCCGGTTAATCGGATTTCACCAACATGCTAGGGCAGTTAAAGAGCAGGTATATACATATGTATGATTGAGCACACTGTTACTGTACTTACACAGAGCACTACAGCTGGGGTAAAAACTCTTTACTATCTCCACTAACAACCTCCACATGACCATTCCATAAGTGTGGAAGAGGATCTGTGAAATCTGCTGACATATTGCTGCTGTAACTCAAACTATGCAGGACAACTACTAATTATTTACCAGAGAAAACCACCACTGGAGAATGGTTATTCTCCTCTGCAGGTCTTCGCATCGGAATCAGGTCTCTTTCTGGAGAATGTCTGTTATCTGGAACTAGTTGTTTGGTTTCATATGCGTGTAAGTGGGTGAAACAGGAGCTCAGACTATTTCATATACTTTCTTTTGGATTAAAATTCATGACTTATTAATTGCATTTTAAATATGTGCTGACACAAGGAATATGGTCTTACAAAAGCTCTCTAATACCAATTAATTACATAACCTCATCAAAATTATATAAGGAACACTCTCTCCTTTATGTGCTTTTATGTGATTTCTTAAATCCCACGTGGATAAAAATATGTCTTGTCTTCTGTCTAGTCCTACTTCAAGCACTACCAGTCTGACATTTTGCTTTCATGTTCTACTAACACCAGTACCGAGATCAGAGATATTAAAACTCAGAAGATCTGACACGTTATGTGAAATTACAAAGAAGGTATCTGAGAGCAAATGGAAGAACAGATAGAGTGAATGAATTAAGTAGCAGGAAAAGGGAAAGACCCAGAATGATAGGAGGGAAGATAACAGACAAATGCACAGAAGAGAAAGATTAAGCTAACAGTCCAGCGCACTCAAATGGGTATGAAGAAAAAACTTGAAACAATATTGAAAGCACAAATGTAGGGAAAAAAACCTGATGTAAAACATGCCACTACAGACAGTACATTCATGATCCCATTAACACTTAGAATCATGGAATCATAGAATGGTAGGTTTGGAAGCGACCTTTAGAGATGACCTAGTCCAACCGCTCTACAGAAGCACGTCAACCTAGATCAGGTCACATAGGAACATGTCCAGGCCAGGTCTTGAGGACCTTCAAGGAAGGAGACGCCACAGTCCCGCTGGGCAGCTTGTTCCAGTGCTCCGTCACCCTCACAGTAAAATAGTTTTTTCTTATATTTATATGGAACTTTTTGTGCACATACAAGATTTGATTCATAAGAATTGCATTAGAGGGCAATACTCATGTGACTAACATGATGTACAAGAGGTTACAGGATTTTGTCTTTCACCATTTTCCCTGTGTACATCACATACATCTGTAAAACATTTAAATGGGCATTTTAACTTTGAAGAAGACAAAACTTGAAAATAATAGGACCTAAGGGAAACCTTTACCAAGAAAGCTAGTGGAACTACAATTCTACAAAGAGCCAAGAAGAATACCCTAAGGACTAATTATTTGACAATGCAACTAATGTTCTGTTTGAAGCATAATAAAGTAAAAGTTGCAGTTTGCATAGATGTGGAATGCTTGTCAGGAGAAAGCATTATGGATGTGTGAATCCGGGATCAGAGAATCTTAATTAACCCTCTTAACTACTATCTCCAATAGCAACTCTGAAACAAGTCTAAGCAACTTCTTAGGGGATTGATTCTGCAGTTTAATGAGACACTGACTGTTACCTTACCTCAGCACTGTTTATAATAATGAGATATCTTTATAGTGCAATAACTAACTGGTTTGCCTAATAACAGACTATGATTCTCACGACAGACAGAAGGCAAGTCAAGTGTGTTGTCTGTGTCATACAGCTTATTGTCTTCATTCTACAAGTAGGAAACCAAAGCCTGATAGGTCACTTTCCACAATCCATCAGGAACTCTGGTTGGGCCAAAACAGCATTAAAAGCCATTAAACAAGCAGTCAAAAACCCGTGACCTTTCAAAAGTTTCTGCATGGGGATTGACAAAATAGTGCAAAATCTCACTGTCATAGATACGTGTACCCAAAATATCCATTGTCAGAACTTTCCAATATGACTGTTATCCTGCCAGAATACCAGATTCCCTCTTCTCAGATGATCTGAAAGTTTTCTAGGCTGTTATCCTATCATCTCGATCCACCCCTGCCCACACTGTGCCTCAGCTTCATTTGCAAAACTGGGAAGATGAAAAAAATCATGCTTTCACAAGACTAAACAAAATTTAATACCAATATAAAAGAAATAATACTTTTAGATCAGCCCTCATCGAAGCTATGTCAGTCTTACTTCTTCATTTCTGCAAGGTAGCTATACTGCAAAGTGCATGCTAGAAATATTTCTACCAAAATCAAATTACTCATTCAGCATCATCCACAGTAATTATTTACATAGGACTTTTCTATGGAATATATCTTTTCCTAAATAATATGGAAAAAAGCACTATTATTTAGATTATTTAAAATACAATATTCAGAAGTTGCAAACTATTACAACACGCAAAAGTTTATTTATTAAAAGGATGGATTTCAGAAGTCACAATATTGTAAGTTTTACAGAAAGTACCCTTTCCTGAAACAATACTCGAATACTCCCACTGGAGGAATTACCTTTAGCATATTAAATACAATTTCTGGCAACACTCTGTAAAGTGGAACATACTTGCCTCTAAAAATAAGCCACGGTGCTATCAGGAGCACAGATTACTTTTTCCTGGCAGAGCTAGACGCATCTAGAAATGGCTGCAAGGGGTGATGGCTATGGGCTCCAGCAGCTGGTCCGGCCATCCCGGCTGCCTAGGAAGCCACCCCACGCAGCGCTGTGGTGAGGCGTCAGCGCCACCACCATCAATGCCGGGTGCACCCAGTATGGTGGTAACGTCATCAAGCAGCCGGCACCTGTGGCTATCGCCCGCGGGTGACACTGGCCGTGGGTGCCAGAGAGCGCTCAGAAGAAAGCCCTGGCCCCGGGGCGGGCGCAGGCCTGAGGGGCGGGCTGCGAGCGGGATGGGGGCGGCACGAGGCTTGTGTGTGAATATGTACCCATGCATGCATTCATATATATAGACATATATGCACACATACGGGCATATACATGTGCGTGTGTCTCGGTGCGTGTCCATGTGCCGTGCCATGCCATCACTGGCCCCAGGAACCACCCACTCCATTTGCTGCTCCTCCCGCCAGAGGCCGAAAGGCGCCGGCAGCTGGCAGCCGGAGCGGTCCTTGCTCCCCGCCCACCCTGCTGCACGCCCCGCACGGCGCACGGCCCCAGCTCGGCCTTACCCTCGCTGTTCTCCTCTGCCATGGCTGCAATCCCGCACCGTCGCCATGGCGACATGGGCCTGGCCAGGCCACCTCCGCCGCCTCGGCTCCCCGTGAACGGGCGCTGTGCGGCCTGCTGCCGGCGGCCTGCTCAATGGGATGGAACGGGCCAGGAAGGTCGAGCTGGCAGACGCACCCACCTTCCTCGTCGCGCCTGTCACAGCCTGCTGCAGTACAAAGCAAGTGAAAGATGCTGGCAGTTGTCTGCCAGAGGCTCTGTTTGCCAGCCCCTAGTACTGCACCGAGCAGGGAGCCTTGGCCGCAGCCCCCCCAAAACACCTGTCAAGCCCAAAATTTGGATCCCAGTGTGGAGGCCTAGCTGCAGCCTGCTCCCAGGGTCCCATGCAGCCCCACGCTGGCATTTGGGATGGTGCTCCCTGTTCTGCTAAAGAGGTGTAAAATGTGACCGAAACCCTCATTAGGCCCCAAGTGAGCCCCTTAAACCTTCCACTTTTCTCTTAAAATAGAGTTTTCCCATCAACTGCAAAGATTTCTCTGTGTCTGGGCTTCAGGGAGTGAAAGAACATTTTATTCTAAATATCACCACACCAAAACAGCTAAAATACTCTGCCTTGGCAATATTAAATAAAACTGTGCAGTTTAAATATAGCTGTGTGTTTGAGCAGACACGTTTGCAATGCCTGGTTCTTCTGACTCTAAAACAACTGTGAAAGTAGGGACCATATAAATATTAATATTCTGTCAAGATGCAATCATATATTCATAGAAAATAAATATTTATGAAATTCCTAGAACTAAAGCCTTGTCCTCACTACAGCAGGTGCTTGTTTGTCAGATGTTACATTTTTGCAAAGACTGTGTAGATGACTCCTCCTCATGGGCTCATCTCCACCTCTCAAACAGTTACAATGTGCGCAGTATTCATGTCAGCCTGACATTTTAAACAAAACAAAACAAATTTGGAAAAAAACCTCCACAAATAAGGCTTCTTTGCTTTATAAGAATCACTTTTAAATAATATTTTAACATCTGCTGTTTGCATTTCAGCCACTTATTTCTGTGGTTTTTGTTGAACGTGCCTCAAAGTAAAGCAGGTATAATGGATACGTAAGGGAGTACATCATTACTCTGTTGGGAAGACAGATGATTATGCTCCCTAACAAAGCTGATCCCACTGAAAGGCTATCTGCAGACTTAACAGATTATTAAGTTACTAAATATTTCAAATTATAGGTTTGACTGCAGGAGTAGCACCAATTTGTTTCCTCTCAAATTGATAAAAGAAGTCTTGGTGAGAACAGCATGGTAGCCGAAGTTTTGGACTTGTTAAGTTTAATACCTTTAGCTTAGCTGCAGAATCTTTTGTGACTTAGAGCTAAAACTAATTTCAGCAAATAGTATTTTTCACTGTCTTGCCTGTGTTGTTGAGTTTCCACACAGGACAGTTGCTGTAAATGAGAGTTTCATCTGCTCCAGCCTGGAGTTTTCTTTTGCTTTCAATAGCTTGCATCCAAGTGTCAGCAGCTGTTTGCCCTTCTTTCCCCAATTCCTGAAACACAGGGCTTTGGTGTCATGCCTGTCTCCAGGAGCAGAACAAAATATGAAATGAGAGAACACTTCAGATTGAGAACGCACTGCTATAACATTTCCTGGCAACATATCTTGAAAAATCTACATTGGAAGAAGATGTTAACAATTATAATGCAGAGTAAATATTGGACCTGAACCACGTGACTGTTTCCCATCTAACTTAATGCACAGACATCTTAAACCAAGGGTATGAGTGGGCTGAAACAACTAATCACGTTTTGGCACAGCTAAGTACAAAAGGAAACCCAGAACTACTAATTCAACAGCTTGAAATATCAGCTGCTGCATGCAGGATCTTTAAAGAGCTCCTCTGAAGAGAACATATCCTTTTAAACTTGCAATTTTTCATTTAAAAAATGTCATAAAATAGCGAAAATATGGAAGAAAGCAGCATTGTTGATATAAAGCCCAAATCCATTAAAGTCGAATAGACAGATGTAGGGTACCATTGCCTCTGCACCTAATTTAATAACATACATTCCTCTAAGCTATCAGGGTCCTATTACACATTTTGTATATTTTCCATGCATATGTTCAGAAATTTTGTTCCTCAATAACAACCAGCTCTAAAACGGGATAAGTGATGTAAAAGAGAAAGTAGTTCAAAGAGGTGTAATAACGTCCTTCAAGGCAGTGCCCTCACAGCTTCAGGGTTGCAGCGTTTACACATGTCTTTGCTCCAAACACTCACTGAAGACCTTCACTACACAAGTCCGTCTGTGGGTCCTTGGGGATCATATAACTGAAAGCACACAGAAACACATTCATTTGCCCTTTACAGAGGAAGTAAATGAATACCTATGATTCTGTGACAAGAGACTACCTGTTAAATGGGTACAGCCCTACCACCCAGGAGGTGTTTCCATGTCTCAGCATCCTTTTTCACCAGCATAACACAAATGACCCAAGTGCTTTTGGCATCTTCATTCCATGCTTCCTTGGGGATCAGCAGCTGATGTGAATGACTCAGAAACAGCTTCTTCAAAACAGAGTATTATCGAAACATTATCTGTTCATCCAAATGGTACACAGCAACCAGATAAAAGTGAGAAAAAGACTCCATCATTCCTTGCCTGTGCTGTGTCTTTTCCTTCAGATTTTGGGTAAATTACACTGAGAGGAGCTACCTCATTCCTTGATGTGTGGGAGGGAAGACAGCTTCTCTCCCAGCTTGTTCTCTCTGTTACTGCAGGGTTTGATCCTATGCTCAGACAAGATGAAGAGAACCCTAACAGAGTGAGTACAGACAGACAAATAGACATGCCCACCGTTATTTGCTCTACCATTGGCCTCTTCCAGGCTGCTGGTATTTTCCTCTTAACCTTACCTGTCATCATTTTGTATTCCTTTTGAAAAATAAAGGTCTTCCTGCTCTGACTTACAGAACAGCAAAAAGTACATAAATTGGCAAGGGAGTTTCTCTGTTTTTCATATAGGTAATAAATGTAGAAGCCCTAAATCTGATTTCTTAAATAAAATGTCAGGGAATGATTCCTTCAGATATGGAGGTCACCAATGCTGAAAGGGGAGGATCCATCTCTTTCTTCAAGTCTTGCCCTTTCTTTTCTACTGCTGGCTGCACATCCTCCTACCTTGTGCCGGCTCTGCCGTTCATTGAGAACAGATATGAGTCACTGAAGTGGTAAAAAACCAATCCATCAAAAAGCGAATCGTTTTCTGCCGTGTTAAGAAATTCAGTAAAGGGTCTGACAAGCATCTGAATCAGAACAGCCAAGAAGTTGGACCATACAATTTTAAGGGAGGGAGGAAGGAAGGAAGGAAGGAAGGAAGGAAGGGATGTTCTTTTAGAAGGAGAAGGCTCCATGGCTGATCGAGTCTGGAAGTAAAACTCAGACGTAAGGACAGAGAAAAAGTAAGTTTGAAGGCTGCTTATAGTAGCAGCATCTCAAACCCTTCTCAGTCCACAAGACAGCTTTTAAACTGTCCTGGCAAATATCTCTTGCTGCTTATATAAACATGGATATTTAGCTGCTTCTATCCAGCTTCAACAAAGCTGCATTTGAGGAAAGGTGACTGAACATATATTAAAAATGAGTTACTAGGAGGAAGGAAGCATTTCCTTCCCTCAGCAATATTCCTCAATGTCAACAAGTTACTAGCAGTGCTTGGCCTCTGGGACTGCGTCTAAAGAGCTGCAGCAGAAAAAAAGCTCTCATGCTTTTATAAGTAAGTGCCAGAATACTGTTCCCAATCCCACCCAGGCACAGAAATGGCCCTAGAGATACACATATTTTAACCTTCAGACTTTATTACCATTAATTATATCTAGAAGTGAAGCCAGGATCCCCGAGAACACAGTGACAGGAACAAAACACAATCATCCATCTGCCTAGCAACACAGGTTGCCATGAATACTTCTCCCCATGCTCCACAGGCAGCGGGGCCTCACCATCAAACACCGAGCCAAGTTCAAGGGCCCCGTACTGTTAAAGAAAGCCTGCTTCCTTGAATGAAGACCTTGGCTTCTGTATCCAAGTCACCTGTGTTCTTCTGGTGTCAACCAGCAGTCTGAAATTCAAGAATGAGGAACTTCTTAAGCAGCAAGACGTCATCAGTGGAACTGGTCTTGCAAGAGGCAAAAGCAATGATGTTGTCAAAATGAATGCAAACTCCATTTTTTTCCATCTCTGTTTCTTTTGAAAAAAAACTTTCTTAGCCTGTTTCAATATCATACCAAAAATCAGCAAATAACATACTATCAAATCACTGATTTCATGAAGAAAACTCCCTGGGTGGTACTAATTACAAGGAAATGCTGTGTTACACCTTTAGCTCAGAAGCCCTCAAATCACAAACCATCTATCTGTAAGAGGCTGAGAGAGTACTCAAGATATCCATTTATCTGATTCTCCACTAAGCGAGTCCTCGCTAGAAGAAAGGATGCTCAAAGAGATTTTGATATGACCCAGAACGTTTGTTTTGGTATTCTTAAACAAGTGAAAGACTCTTTGATCTTTGTTTAAGAGAGACCTTCTAATAATGCAGCTATCTAGAAGCTGTGTAAAAATAAAGATATATGGAAAAAAACACAAAATCATAGGTTTCAGACTGACATTTGGACAATCACAATTGAATAGGAATGTTGAACACTGGAATCAGATTTACATTACCAATATTATGAAGCTAGCCATTAAAAAAAAAAAAAAAAAAAAAGCTCTTATTTTGTTGTTTGTTATACAGTAATGTGAAATTCAAGGGTATGAAGGCTGCAGGGTGCATAAATTGGCCCAAAGCACACAGTCATAACACAGGAGTAATTAGCTTTGGGATGACAGCAAGAAAAGAGGTTATAGATCTGCATGATCACATTTGGCACTCAGTTTACATGAGGCATGATACAGTATGTTTTAATACTTCGGAAAATCTTCCTAGTGCATTAGTAGCAGAACTGCCTTATTTTAGATCATCTGCCAAGATTATTTAGGCATCTACTAGGTTAGTACTAGGTTAGTAATAATCAAAACCAAAATGGGACTGGCTACAAGAAAACTCAATAATTTAAGCACTTAAGACTTTTCTGTTTTCTTCAGAGTGCAAGTTTTCATTTATTTTTTTAAAAATCTAGACCATCTGCTTGTGAAGATAACGTTTTCAGAACTTACGTAGCATTATCCTTTTAAATGTACAGTAGGAGAGTAAGGGAGAAAATCATATTCTATAGCAAGTATCATTACCTTAATGTGCTCAGGATTTAACTTTACAAGTTTTACCCAACTAGCTGCTCATGTTAAATTCAGAATTTTAGTGGGAATAAGGTTAAGGTCTGTAGGACTGATCTTAATTTGAGTCACAATTTATTCATCTCCACTGGCACAAGTGTCACGGGACAAGACTAATGTTATAGCATAAGCATCACCTCAATTCTCATTCATCTCAGTTTTTGGGTTTTTGTTAACTCAAAGGCCTAATTGCATAGCTAGCTTGTTTTTCCAGGTTCATGACATTTTCATATTACTTAAATATAAGCTTTGGCTTCATTTACATATACAAATAATGTTAATTGTGATCTAACTAGACGTACTGTACTAAGTATGTTTGGTAAACTTTTTATATAGACTTACTATTGTAAAATGAATGTTGCTTTGAAATAAAAATACACTTTGTTCCTTCAAGAGGGGGAAAAAGGAACACAAATAAGACATGCCCTAGGAATATTTTCCCTACTTTTAGAATAAGAAAGAAATTGATCTCCTGTTTGATTCCTACCTAAGGGATAGGGAACTTGATGCACTGTGGCCAGAAGATAGATCATTGTATTAACAAAAATCTAATCTATGTTCAGAGACTTTGCATGTTAGCTACGAATGTAAAATATTCATACCACAATAGGCTGTTACACTGTCAAAAGCTTAAGTGCAGACAATTTTACCAAGAGTTGACATTTTGCTGTGTTATTCATTCTAGGGAACAAGAAAAATAAGTCCTCATAATTGCCCCTCCACTTGTAAATTTTGCCAGTGTAACTATTTAGGAAGCGTTTGACTACTGAGCCATTTAGACACAGTAACTCAAACTAAGAAAGGTAAAAAAGTAATTGGGATTGGACAAGTTTTTAGTAGTGCTGCGCCATGGCAAGCAGAAGCATCTGCTTTTCTGTCACCTTCTGTGTCATGCTCCAGGACAAGGCCATGAAAGGATATTAGTAAGAAACTGATTCAGCAGACAAGACAGTTTAAGAACAACTGACAGGGGCTGACGGAACAGATCTGCCACAAATCAGCAGCCTGAGACTTTCGGCACAATCTTCCAGCAGTGCTGGAATGGACTTTTGGTCCATCACTGGCTTGCATTCTCCCAACTGCATGGACTAGCTTCCAGTCATGCTCTGTTCACATGGAGGCCCACCAAAGAAGAAAAAGAAGGTCTTGAAGAAAGGCAGAGGGAGCTGGGCCTCTTTAGCCTGGAGGAGACTGAAGGGTGATCTCATTAATGTTTACAAATACATGAAGGATGGGTGTCAGGAGGATGGAGCCAGGCTCTTCTCAGTTATGTCCAATGATAGGACAAGGGGCAATGGGCGTAAGCTGGAACATAAGAGGTTCCAAAGAAATACAGGGAAGAATTTCTTCATTGTGAGGGTGAGGGAGCACTGGAACAGGCTGCCGAGATGGGTTGTGGAGTCTCCTTCTCTGGAGACATTCAAAACCCACCTGGATAAGTTCCTGTGTGACCTACTCTAGGTGGTTCTGCTCTGGCAGGAAGGTTGGACTAAATCATCTTTCGAGGTCCTTTCCAGCCTTTGAGATTCTGTGAGTCTGTGATTTATTAGGCTAGCTGACAGGACTGGGGGAAACAAAACTAAAAACACTGGTTTTGGACATACGATCCCTTTTTCAGCTCTGAAATAGAGGAGTTGCATCCCTTTAACAGATCACAGTGGCCATCACTTTCAAACAAATTTAGCTTTATTATGTTACATCATTTGGAATATTGAAGTGAAATGGTTAGCTGGTACCTGCAAGGTACAGGTTGAGTGTTTGCAAAGAAAGACATGATAAAGACATTGGCCTTGTGGGACAGAAAGACAAGCAGTTATCAAGCAGAGCCCTTGGGGAAAATTACAACATCCTAAACTGATTCTAATAGAGACTGTACATAGATGCAGATACAGGAGACTTAACAGGAAGAGGCACTTAAATATCCTGATAAAGCCATTTAAATTGTTTCCGAGTTGGACATTCAGAGCTGTATCATTGAAGCATTTATGAAGCTGTGCAATAAACCACAGAAGGGAAATGACAACCAACTTGAAAAATAACCCAGGAAAAACAAGTAGGCAACAAAGTATTAATGGGTTATTTCTCTGTGAGATGAATTCTCATTTGCTGAATAGGCACATAAATACTTGCACAGCACAATGCAGGGAGTGACAGCTGCTTAAGCCACAGTTGTCAATCAGACACACTGATCATACACAGATCAGTGTGTAAGATTACTTCACTTGTAAAGATTTGCAGGGGCTGGACTTGATGATCTCTAGAGGTCTCTTCCAGCCCTACCATTCTATGATTCTATGATTAAGAAAGCTGTGATCAATTGCCTGCTCACTTAAGGAAGTTATGGTTAAGATTATGCAGGACTGTGAAAATGGACTACTGAATACATGCATATGTTTTAAGCTCTTAACTGAACTTTACAAGTAGAAATACAAGTTTATTAATCCATCTGAAACTGAGTATCAGTAAATCCTGGACAGGTAACTTTTTCACAGTTCTATGTCATTAGCACCATGATTTACCATCAGGAGCTGGATAGCTATGTAAATAAACCTGAAAGTGGTATCACTTACAGTGTGAGATAGTTATTTTCTTATAACTGTTTATTGAAATATATAATTAAAACAGAATGCATCTTTCATCTGTTGTATATACTTTCATGATGTAGCAATATTTATTGGCATTGCTGTATACATCACTGCCAGCTTGAGAGTACCATTACTGTCAGTTTAGATGAACTCAACCAAACACAGCGTCTGAGAGGGAGAGTGGTTTTCAACTAAACTGCAAGATCTGGAAGCCCAAAGACCAAACCTTGCTGAAATGATTTGAAGCAATACTGTTGTCTCTTGGTGTCCTTACCTTCCACTGCCAGCTGGCATCTCACCCTCTTTTACAGATGACTCCAATAGCAATGGATGTGGATGCCCCAGAACATCTCCTTTCACCTCACCTTGGCTTTTCAACACAGCACAGCATGTTTAATACTTTAAATTGATAAGCAAAGCTGTGATCCAGGGTGTGATTACACATCCTATTTGTCACTTCTTAAGCATAGCAGCTGCTGGGACAGTAAGATCTCAAACCACTGTAGCTAAGCTAGACAGAATCTGCCACTGAAAATATTAAGAAGTGTTCTCTGTTACCACACCTCAGCTGTGACCCTGCATAAGTCTTTTAACCCACATTTTTCAAACACTAACACATGTGATTTTCCATAGTTATTTACAGTATTAAGAACAAACCTCCAAAAGCTCAGAATGCCTTATCTGAAAAGTGATATTGTATCTTATATATATTACATATAGGTGTCAGTGTTGTGTATTTTATGATATTTTAAACATGGTATAGAATACATTTAAGATAGTATTTGTACCTCTCTCCTCATCCCGTTTGCAAGTTGTTTGTCTCTCAGGTGTAGTATGGAGTATCGAAGACATTTTGAAGATACATGACTGAAAAGCACTAAAATTTAGTGTTTGATAAGTAAGATGAGGTTGATTTGTAAAAATAAGAAAATGTAGAGCACATAGCAAGAAGGAAGGTATGTGGGAAGAACATGGGACCTAGGGCAGATGACATAATCAAGTGCTGAACATTTTGAAGAGGTTTGCCTTTTGTGTCCTGTGTAAATATCCAAAGACACTCCTGGAAGCAGATGCATCCTGGAAGTCTTCCCTTCAGTGGCACCACCACTTCTCTTCCCATAGTGAAATACTTGCATGATATAAGTCCATATTCCACGGAGATACAGCCAGGCCTATGATCACCATATCCCAAGACACTAAATGGACCACTTCCTTAATCTCAAACCCTGACACCAGCAAGTTTAACCAGTTCAAATAGCAAGGTGGTGTGGCAACATGTCCTCTCTTCTGACTGACAGTCAAATATATACAGCCTTGGTCTCACCAGCAAGCCGGCATGGCCACAGTAGTCTTTTCACTAAGCAGCTCATCTGTGAAAGCTTTCTAAATGGCTACCAGATATCTGCCAGGATGATCACGAACTGATCTGGTAGTCATGGAGATATACATGATTATTCTGATATAAAATTTCAGAAGTCTGAGAATCTCTTGTTCTGCTAAATAACTGTAGCAGCCAAAATTTTTAGCATATTTTCAGAAGTCCAGTTTCCAGAGGGACTGAAAACTTCCTCAGTTAACATGGCACAGCCCCAGAAAAGACTAAAAGAGGTTTTCCATCTTTCTGGGATTACCTTGATTCATTGATAAAAGGAAAAATTTGGTTTTCAGAGCTCTATTTTTATCACTTTCTGACCTATATTCATTGCCATAAAATAGGAATGCATAAAATTATCAGGCTGGAGCAACTGGCTTCCCTATAGATCTGAGAAATTAGAAACACACAGGATTTCTCTGATTTTTAGAAACTGAAAGAAGTAAATACCTCTTTCTCTTTCTCAGTAGGGACAATCTTCACTAATATCAGAGTTACAAAGGGGAAAAAAAAAAAAAGGCTCCATAAATTCATAGATCACTCATATTTCCAGGCCTTGCATCTGGATCTATAGAAGGTGTGGCTGACTATGAAGAAGGCTGCAATCCAATGGTTTGTGCTAGGAGGATGTCTTCTGCCAAATCATCACCAAATTCTTTTGTCTATTTTCTCAACATCCTTCAATAACCTAGTGGACTGCAACAGATAAGAGTTGATTTTATATTAAGCATAAGGTTTCACAGAAAAACCCAGCTTATAAGAGCTCTTTTTTTTGTCAGCTTTGTGATCACAAATAATTGCACGGAATTAATTACTTATATTGTCACTTGGAAATCAGGAATAAAAGCACCAATATCTGGAAACTGAAGAGAGCAAGTATGTATGTTATCAACTGAGAAGAGACAGATGTTATGCACTGGGAAGATAAAAGATCCGTGAGGTAATACTGTTTGAAGAAGATTTAGAATGAAACCTAAGTGAGAGGATTTCAAAATAGAAAAATGAAGAACAGAATTCAGAGAACACAGCCAAATGCTTGAAACAGCAACACCAGAAAACAGAAGGATGGAAGAAAACCGGGATATAGATAATTAGATAGAAAAGTTGTATTTGTCAGAATTCCATATAAAGGATAATTATGTTTAAAAAAAAATGAAGAAAGGACAATCTAGTGACTCAAACTATCAGCAGATGTAAATGGTTAATGGAAAACTTCCAGTCTTGAAGCATATACTCCTATTCAATCCCCATCATGAGGCATATCTACGTATGCATAGCTTTACCTCACACAAGTAACACCAGTGATCTCAGCAGTAAGCTCCAGCAGTGTAAATCATACTTCTCCCTCTCTTACACCCCCAGTTTCAGCAGATGTAGCTCCAGTAAAGACTGGGTGGAAAAAAAACCATACAGAAATCAAATGCACTTTCCAATTCAGATAAAACATCAGCGTGTTTAAAGTACTGAAAGAAAATACTTCTTTATCCTTACAAATATAGCTACAAATACACTTAAAGGGCAGGAATGGGAAAATTAATCTACTGTTACCCACTTTAAAATGTTTTTATTTAAAAATAAAGGCTGTGAGGATTTAAAGAGATCTTGGTGCCCTGCAACAAGTAGCTTTAGTGCAAATAAAAATACCATGTTTCATAAATTTATTTTTCTTAATTCTTGGGAGTTTTCTCATTTTTGTTATTCTATAGAAATAACAGATTCTCTGAAGCAATTCCAGAAGAAGCAGTAGTAAATTATTTTAATAAATTTGACCAAAGAAACAAAGTAAACTTCAAATTTCAAAGAAACTCCTTAAAATCCAGAACATATTTTGGAAGAGCACCAGGTTTACCACTAGTATTTAGTCAGTGTTTTTTAAAACTTTGCTTTATTCAAACCCATTCTGGACATCAACCAATAAAGCACCCTTTAGTCAGCATGAGGCTGCTGACAGCCCACCTTTGTGCAGGCAGGTGGGCAGTCTTCTCACTACCCCACCAGCCCTTCTGTTTCAGCCCACACTGGGTGGGCTGCTCCATCTCTTGAGCTTCACATTCTTTCTTCCTGTCCTCTGCCTGCAAGCCACAACTTCCCTGCAAGCCCATAGCACTCATCCCAACCAAATTCTTCCTTTTCTTGCATCAGGCTGCAGACTTTTTCCAGCCTTGGCTCAGAGGTCTCCCTGGCCTCCAGGTGCTTGTTCCCCTGCAGACTGGTCCCAAGGTGCTGCTACCTGTAGGTGATGAGTGCATACCAGCCCTTGGCTTCTGAAGGGTTTCCATTAGCTGTCTTGCAGAGGGAAGTGCTCTGGCCTAGGCTCCACAAATGAAAATTTCCTAGGTGGTCTCCACCACATCAATTTGCAGGGGTGAAAGAAGAGGAAGGCATGAAAGGAAGAGTAGTTTGACTCCTATAGGAAGTTTCACTGCTGAGTATCCAAATTGGCTTCTGTGGATTTGTTACCTGTTCACAGAAATGAAAGTGAAAAGTGACTCAGCAGCCATGTTCATTCACTTCCCTCCCAGGGTGTCAATTTGGGGGTTATCTGGGGTAGCATTCTCCAAAGCAGGTCTCATTCACTTGAAGGCAGATGGAGATCACGTGGGCTGCTGCAAGCTGCAATCTACTGCCAGTGCAGGTCAGGTTGAAGCCAGACATTTCAATGATCCAGCAAAGTGAAGTTCTATATCATTATAATGAAGTATTTCAAGAATATGAAAGCATTTGAAATACATAGAAATGGGGGAGAGACTACAAGGAAAGCAATAAACCAGTAAGTAATAAGTACAAAGGAACAAAAGGAAATATTACCAGAAATAATTCCTCATAATAACGGTGCTTCAAATAAATAGTGAAACTAGAGCTTGCTTCTGATTTATTGCTGGTTGCTAAAGCATGGCATTAGGTACAAAATCTCATGTTTTCAAGCCTAAGAACTTGGACAGGGATTGCTAGAGTTTGTTACTATGGAGTTAAAAAAACCAAAACACTGTTGGCTTTTGTGATGAGACCAGCTTCAGAGAAGACATAGAGGATAAAGGAAAAAAGCTGGTCTTAAGCATTTGTTTCAAGATTTGCCATCTGAATGCTCACCATTCATTTCCTTTAAAGCTGTTCAGTTATTACATTCTTTTCTGTGTATTAATTTCATTTAAAGTTGCTCAGTTATTATTTTCTCACCTAATTGCTTCTTTTCTTAAGTTTTTGTGGGTTTGTGTTTTGGGGTGTTTTTTTTTTTCTCTTAATTGTCTTTTTCATGTCAGTATATAAGAATTTCACAGTACTATCCCTAACTAGAGTATCTGAGTCTTTCCCATGGGGAATATATTGGCCATAAGAAAATTTTCTAGATACTGTGAACAATACAATTCTTCTCTGTTTTCCATCTATGAGATTTGTGCTTAGAGTGTGTGTCTTTTTTTCATTCCTTTTTAACAATACGTTTGGTTTTAAGTTCTCGAGATTGCAAATGATGGACAAGCATGTTATTGTCACTTTGCAACCAGCTTTTCTTTTACTTCAGAAACGCTGTCCCGTATATGATAGTAGGATTGTTAAAACAGTTTTTCATTATGACTGCTATGCTGTGCTTACCTTGGTTCGTGTTTGAGGATCTCTTATTTTGCTGGTAAGGGGAGCACGAGAAGCAAGTGCAGATGCCTCATTTCATAGAGGAACCGCCCAGCAGTTTTGTTTTCTTTAGTATGAAAAAGAACTCATACAATCCAGAATCTCACTGAGGCCTTGATGCTGCAATGAACTCATCAGTCACAGGCTCCCCAGGACATAGGAAGGAGCTTCAGGAGAGAGAGCCTTAGATTGCAAATACTGATGACTCAAGGGTGCTGCACAAAACACGTTTGCCTGATGTTACTTAAAAGGGTTGTTTGTTTTATGTTCACTATCAGAAAACTTTAGTTAGATAGTTTAGCACCTTGTTAACTCATGTATTAGCTACCTTACAGTGGAAAGCTCCTAGAAAACCTTGAAACCTCCTCTCCCCTAATTTTGGTGGCACTGTCATTTTAAAGCAGCATGACCTGATGGGATACCTGATTGTAGTTTATAATACCTGCTGGAAGAGGCCTTTGCCTTTTGGCAAGTGTGTGCTCCTGTAAGTATCCTTGAACCATGGATATGGAACAGCAAGGTTAAATGACAGTCTTTTTTTTCCTATGCTTACTATCAAATAAGTGTTCTCAGAGAGTTTGTAAGGGCTTACTACTGGTCATTTTATTATGCAGGAAGTAGTGCTGAGGAGAAATTTGAGGTACTTCCTCTATGTTGTTCTCTTGAGGCTGTAGAATTTCATCAACTAATCTAACAGCTTCAGAAAGGAGGAAATAGGCATGCTGTTACTGGGTTATGTAAATTTATGAATGCTCTGGGTTTCAGCTGTGTGGCATGGTCTCATTACAAAACTGACCATCTTGAAAGCAGGTTATTATGGATTAATGAATACTCAAAAATAGTTTGCTTACTCAGCTTTGCCCATCACAGACTTGAGGGATTTGGTTGAACCATTTGAAGACCTTTTGTTAGCATACAATATTCTTTTAAGTTTTACGGGGGTTGTATGGTTTTGTTTAGCAAGGTCTTCCCAATCCATAGAAGCCATCCTGTGTGAATTCAGAAGAGAGGACAGAGGAGGAGGCCCAAGAGCTGGCAGCATTCTAGTGCCACAGAAGGTGTGTGTCTGCTTCCCTTTGTCTCAAGATAGACAAAGGTGGATTGAAGACAATAAAATTAGGACAGGAATGTACTCTGTGTACTATAAAGAGTGCAGAGCATCAGAACGGGAGGGAAAGACAACCCAGGAAGGTGGTAATCTGGATATTAAGACTGTATGAGGGTGGTAGGGGGTGTTGCTTGGGTTTATTTGAAATTTTTTGTTTGGATTTGAGATTGTTTTGGGGTTTGGGGGAGTTGTTTTTTTTTTTAAGGTTGAGCTGAACAGAAAAGTTGCATTAGGCAAGAGCTGGTCTGTTGGCTACCATTTGTGTATTGTTCTGACACCCACAATTCTTGTCTCTGTCTGTGAGATCAATTGGTTTTAGTTACATATATTGACTATATGTTTTCTCTGGTTTATGAACAGGAAAGTACACTAAAGCTGGCACTCAACTGAAAAACCTACTTATGATTGTCTTAATCTTTTTAAGGGACTATTGATACTATTTTGAAATGGTTGTTTCAAATTGTCTTCTTGCAGAAAAATAGTATTTTTTGGAAGTTAATTTACAATGCTAAGTCTTCTTTCACAGATTGACTGCTCTTCAGAGGGCTTTAGTCTATCTGGTTTTTCTGAGTTCACAGTACCTCCTCTCTAGTAAAAGTGTCTATGTGGCACGTTACAAGAAAAATCTCAGGAAACTGCAGATTTCTGGAACTGAATATTTCCGTATGAACTAGTTTGTATGTAACAATAAGTGTGTGGTCAGTAAACTTCTGGATGACTGAATTAAGCCAAAATGAATCATGTTTTTAATGTTGGAGGATTCAACATACAGCCCTCGGCTGACAACTCATCTGGAAGCCCAAAGGGTAATGTGGCAGAAAGCATAATGCTGTGCAGAAGTGTAAGTAGAGAAAGATGCTACTGAGAAGATAGTGGGTAACCAAACTGGTGCCAGAAACCTGAATTTCTGTCCCTTGAACTCTGTTGGCTCTGCTTCTAATCAGGCAATAACTCAGGTCTGAAACCATCCTTAGGACCAAACTAATCTACTTCCTGTGCAAATAATAGGCATTATTATGGCAAATGACCGCCTCATTTCTGAGATGAATTGAATCTAATATCATATTAAAATATCATGGAGAGATTATAGGTAGTACAAGACAAGGTCAATCTAGTTCGGTATCCTGACTCAGGTGAGCAATAGTGCGTGTCAGAGAAAGAGAAGAGCACAGGGCTATTGTAGTGGTATTTCTCCAAAACAAACCCTGAACCTCCTGGCAGAGTCTCCACAGACAGAGCATAGCTATTGAGATATAAAGATAGGGTGGGTTTTTTTGGTCTAAGAAACAGTCAGAATTGACCCTTTTTCATGCAATCTCACTTGTGACAAATTAGCACTTTAAAAATGTCTGCAGATTTCTGACTGGCTCTAATAATGATTAATGAGGATTTCATGAGGGGAGATGGAAAGGGAGAAACAGACACTCTCTACGTGCTGACAGCTATCATAAAAGGCAGCAGAGTATTTAAGAATGGTATTCTCTTTTAAAGTAATGGTGTGTTGAATGTGGAACTCTGAAGGCAATATTAATTGAGGGTAGGTGGGTTAAGGACATACAGAAAAGACCAGGAGCATATTGTGGTGGTCAGACATAGGGTAAAGCATGAGGAGAACAGCTACAAGAAGGCTGTAAGAGCATAACTGGGAAAAGATAAATGCATGAGTCCTCCTGCAACACTGAAGGTATATGGAAAGGTTCAAAAAAGGTTGAAAGTCCAGATGGGATGGGATGCTTGAGACTACCTAGTCCTCTCCTGAAAGCCTGCTCTTTTGTCACCCCTTTGTCACTGCTCTTGGCAAGCAGAACGAAGAGAGGGATTTGGAAGTACTAAGGGTGAATAGTGGAAAAAAACATTAGGGGTGGGGAGAGCAACTAATTAAAGTATAAAGAGAAAAAAAAAAACAGAAGTAAAAGAAACTTAAGTAACTCATTTATTGAAGGGCTAAGTTCCAGAAGAATGATCCCAAATCAGTTTTTTAAAGTGAAATCATACAATTAGGAGTCTAATGTTATGATGGATAAGTAAAGTATAAAACAGTATGAGCATGTTACTGAAGTGGGCAGACATGACATTGTTTAGGAATGGGATTCCATGTGAGGACTGCAGCTCTAGGGTGACTTGGAATAAGGGAATTTCTAACAGAGGTGCTGTGAATGTGTGCAGATATGCTAACCTAAGGCAAGGTTTAGGGATCCAAAACTGGCCTAAAAGACTCTATCCATCTATAAAGTTTGCCGTGGTGGGAGGGATTATTAACAGAGTGATAAGAAGGATTAACAAATTGATGAAGCTCTTTCAGAAACATGGTTCAGCATGTGAAGCCACTGTGAGGCCTGTGCCAGATTAAGGCCTAAACGTAGGACTCTTGTCTGAGGCTGAGGTATAAAACAAGTCATAAACACTTAGTGATGTATTTTCTGTTTAATTTTTTCGTTACATTCAGAAACCATGGAGGTTGGACAGGCAGACAATATCTAAATTAATGCAGTTCTCTCTAAGCCTCGGTCAGTAATCTTGCGATATTAACTAAACCCTATTTACTTTTCTTACCATGGCAGAACAGTATATATCAAAAGCACCTCAGCAGACTAGCGAAAATAGTTATTTTGTGAAGAAACGGACAAAAGTAATGATTTATACTGGCTCAGCTTTTATCATGCACTGACCTCTCCCTAGCACTGATGCACTGTTATCTTTTTCTTCCCCTGTTGAGATGACTCTGACCCACAGACTGAGATAAAATTTACTAACTTGCATTTATAATTAGGGAAAGGTTCTCACAACCTTTTTTCATCTGTACATATTGCAGCATGTTTGAAAGAACATTTTCTGTGTGCAGTTAAAGCAGGGTGCCTTCCTCCTCCTTCCTCCCTTACTCTCAGTGCAGGTAAACATAATTTCTGCTGGTTCAGAAGGCCATGTAACCAGTATCAACACAAGGCAACTTCATGGCAAACACACCTTCCCTTCTGTTGCATTTCATATTGATCTTCTGATTTTAACTTTTTTTTTCCCCTGCAAGTGAGAATTAGCTTTTTAGCCAGGTTCCCAAAGGAAGCAGGCTTGCAGATCACTGCTACCTTTCTGTTCATGTGAAACCCTCTTGGTTGTTTGGTTGCAAGTAACTTTTCACCAAATTGGGAAAAGTCAACCATAAATACTTAACTCGGTGGCTGAGGTGAGATATAAATTAAGGCTGCAAGAGCAGGGGCAGGGGGCAAGAAGAAAAACAACAGTTTCAGAAAGCTGATCATCTCTGTGCTCAGCTCCAGAATAGCAGCTTGTTGTCTGGTGGAGAGCTAATGCACTCGAAAAACCGTTGTTAACCCTGTGGCTTTGTTTGCTCTCTGGCTTTGTTAGCCCCAGCCTGGTTTAGTTAAAGACTAGGCCCATACATGCTGCTGTAGCCCGTGGAGAAACTGGTATATAGCTCTACTTTTATCCTTATGTAAGTGTTAACAAGGCAGTTATCAGGGTAACCATTTTGAGTACCACCGTTCGTTTTCAAACCCTTACAACGAACCGCGTGGACTAGGCCCGAGACGGGCACGCGGCAGGAAAGAGCTTTGGCCTGAAAACAGGGACGGGGCCGGGGGTGGAGTTGGACGGCGACTTTATTCGGGACCGTTCCATGCCAAAAGGCCGGGCGGCGGCACGCTCGCGTTACACGACCACTGATTACCCGTGCCGAGCGGATTATTTTGCCGAAGCGGCGTATCGGAGAGGGGAAAACAGCGGTGCGTGGAGTCGCGCTTCCTGCTGTCGCCTGCCCAACATGGCGCGGCCACAGCTGTGGGCGTGGAGAGGGGCGCCCCGCCAGGGAAGCGCGGCTCCTTCCCTCAGGCTCCGCTCTGCCCGGCGGAGTCCGCGCGGGGCCGCCCGCGCTCAGGCCGCTAGTTGCGAGGCGGGCGCGCCCGGGCAGCCGTTACGGTNGTGCTGCGTGCTCGGCCCCGCGAGGCGCGTCTCCCTCGCGAGCTCGGTGAAAGGATTTGGCGCCAGGCGCGTCCGCTCTGCAGCTGCCGCAGCCGCACGAACCAGCCGCGCCACCCAGCCACCGCCTCCCGCCGGGCCGCGACCAGAGCCGCCGCCGCCCGCTCCAGCCCAGAGCCGCCCGCGCGCCGCCCAGGGATCGAGCCGCTGCCGCCGCCGCCATGAGCTGCTCGCCCGTGAACGTGAAGAAGCTGAAGGTGTCGGAGCTGAAGGAGGAGCTGAAAAAGCGGCGCCTCTCCGACAAGGGCCTCAAGGCCGAGCTCATGGAGCGGCTCCAAGCCGCGCTAGACCAGGAAGAGGCCGGCGGGGGAGGCCCCGCCAGCAGCGCAGTTGAGCCTGGCAACGGCAGCATGGAGGGCGAGGCGGCCGAGAGCGGCGGGGGCGCCTTGCAGCTCCACCAAGGGGGAGGCCCCGACCAGGCCGCGGCCTCCATGGCGGAGGACGACGACGAGGAAGGGCTGGAGGCCGCTGATGGCGACGCCATGGAGCTGGGCGAGGAGAACGGCGAGCGGGCGGGGGCCGGGGGCGGCCCCATGGAAGAGGAGGCGGGCGGCGAGGAGGAGGAAGAGGAGGAGGAGGAGGACGAGAACGGAGACGACCAGGGATTCCAAGAGGGGGAGGACGAACTCGTCGACGAGGAGGAGGCCGCGGCCGGAGACGCCAACGGGCACGGGGACCAGCAGCCGTCGCAGCCCCAGCAGCAGCCGCCGCCGCTCCTCCAGCCGCGCGGCGCCCCTAAGGAAGCCCCCGGCAAAAGTGCCGGCGGCGCCTCGGGGCCCTCGGCGGCGGCCCCCTCCGGCCCGGCGGGCCCCGCCAAGCAGCAGCAGCAGAAGAAAGCGGAAGGCGGCGGCGGCCGCCCCGGGGCCCGGGCTCCCGGGGGTGAGTTTAGGCGGGGGGGGCGGGGGAAGGCCGTTTTCTCTCCCGCTCTCATTCCAACCCCCCCCCCTTCCCCCGGGAACCCCCCTCGCGATGGGGCGTGGGGGCGGTTTCCGGGGTGCGTTTGTGGCCGACGCGAAAGCGGGCGCGACGGCGGCGCCTGCCCCGCGCGGCACCGCGTGCTCCACTCCAGGCGCGGGCGGGGGGGTCCCACGAGAGGCTGGCGGAGGAGGAGGGGCCGCCGCGCGGGGAAGGGGCCGCCGCGCCGGGCCGCGGGGGGAGGAGGGGGAAGGGAGATGGCGGAGGGGCCGCTGGGGCGCGCTGTATTGTGCCGAGGAGCGCTGGACGGCGTGACGTCACTTCCGCTCTGCGCTGCACGGGATGGCGCTGGGAAGGCCTGGTACAATGGAGGCGGAAGGAGGGACGGCTTCCCCGCAGGCAGCCGCGCCGCGGCCCAGCCCGCCGGGAGGAGGCGCCGTCGTGCGGAGCGGGTGGCGAGGAATGTCCCGGTTTCCGCGGGGGGAGGGGGCGGCACGGCTGTGCCGACGCCACGCTCGGCTTTTTGTCCCTTTTCTGGGTGTTTTTTTTGGGGGGGGTTTATTTCTTCTCTCACCGCTTGGGAGCGGGCGGGGTTTTCTGTGCGGCGGGTAACGCCGAGGCCTCCGCCGGCTGCCGTGGGGTGTGCTGGCCGCTTTTGTCGCAGATTGCTCGATATGCAGGTTTTACCTTAGCAGAAAGCAAAACCCTTCTTTATGCTGCTACTTTTTTCTCGTGCTGTAGGTTCTTAAGGTTTTCTAATTGCGTTACAGGAGATGCTAAAACGGAACAAAAACCTGGTGAGAAGAAGAGGGGAGTGAAGAGACCACGTGAAGATCATGGACGTGGATATTTTGAATACATCGAAGAAAATAAGTACAGCAGGTAGATAAACTCGATGCCACGCAGCGCTTTGGTAAAGTACAGAAAAGTGTGTTTGAAGTGTGGAAACTTCTGTAACTTTGTTATCTTTTACTTGGCATGTTTTGTTCAGGGCCAAGTCCCCTCAACCACCTGTTGAAGAGGAAGATGAACATTTTGATGACACGGTGGTTTGTCTTGATACTTGTGAGTAAACATGCTTACTTTTACTCTGGAAAGATGGAGTGTTACACTTTTAGCCTTAAAACCACACTTTCTGAAATGTGAGGTGAATACATTCATTTCGTTTCATTAACATTAACTTCAAAAATAGAGAAAAGCCTATTTTCTATGAGTCTTTATATAAGCAGTAAAAAAGCTTTATTTTTTGTCAATGATATCTGTGGTACTATACGATTCTGTGAAGAAATCTTAACCAGAATATTAATCTACTATGAAACTAAACTGGCTAAGTGTAAGGTGAGCATAGGACACCCTAGAAACAGCCTGAGAAACTAATTATACAGCACACGAGCTTTTTCACTTCAGAAAAGTTCTTTGAGTCAATGCTGGTGATTACTGCAGTACAATCTGTGAAGTGAGCTTCCTGCTTAATTTGCTGAGGCCTTATTTAAGTACTAACCCATGGAGTCTTTTTTTCATGTTTTCTGAAAAAAAATTAACAGGAAAAATCAGGTAAGACCTGAAAAATGACCCATTCATGCAGCAGGGGTGGTGGAGGGGTTGGATTTATGCAAATGGAATATCAGAGAATTAATTGGAAGAGTGGTGCTTGAACTTGTTGCATTCTTTAATTGCTATGGAAGGAAAGCTTAAATTTTGGCATTACCTGTCATATTTACCAGTAGTTTCAGGTGGGTTTTTTTTTTTTTTCCCCCCCAGACGTGTTTTGAAATGGAAGAAGGTATTCATAGTCCACATAAATTTGTTGAATATGCCATCCTTGACATTTTGGTAACTACATCTCAAGTTTCTAGCTGCTAAGCTGATAAGTAGACACTTCTGTGGGAGCTTCTGATTTCCCAGTAACTGAGCTACTTCTTATTGTAGAGATGTAATACTGCATTAAATATAATAATATTTCATTTGGTTTGAAGTGTCAATGAATGGCTTGAGGATCAGAATCAAGCACAGCTTTAAGACTGAATTGTGTAACAACTTGTCACTCTTTTCTGGACCATAATGATCCAGACCTATAAGAGCTTTACCACTCTAAAGGATTTTTTATTGCCCGTGTCTTACAAGGAAACTGTGACTTCAAATTCTGTTCCAAATTCCATTTGTTCCAAAAGTAACCTATCCAGATTTTATCTGGGTTTCATGCAACAAATAGAAGTTAGACTGAACTTGGAGAGAGAACACTTAAATCACAAATATTGTAGCTGCAGCTGGGAATGCAATACAAAATCTCTTGCATCAGAGTCAGCAGTAGTACAAGGCAGGCTGTAATAGGTTTACTCAGGCAGCATACAGGTTTTACACCAGGGCAGAGCAGCTCATTGCTTTCTCACTTTGCTCCTTTCTTGTAACCGTCCAATAGGTTTGGAGCTTTTTCTATGGATTCCTTGCTCTGGGGAATTACAAGTGCTATATCCTGCACCTCATGTTACTGTTTTACGTTGTCTTTTTGAAACAAAGCTACTAGAAGAGTAATTGGACATATCATGGTGTGCAGCTCTGAAGATGGCTGTAAAACAAAGGTTCTGTTTAAGTTCTTAGAGCCATAGGGGAATTCCCAGCGCAGATTGTGGTTTTTAGGTGAAGTAGGTTCTCTTATTACATTCTGCATGCTTAACCTATCCACACTTGACTTAACTGACTTTATTTTAATTGGCTTACTCTAATTGGACTTGCTAATTTACTATATTAACCAAAGACAGTACTACTTTCAGTACTTAAACAAAAATACTTGTGTTCCCATTTACTTCTTAGCTGCCCTCAGCTTTGGGCACAAGGGGTAAGAAGACTTCCAAAAAAAATATATCTAGTAAATAGTACAGAAAGCACAATATAGGTTTCTTTGCTTTGTATCAGTGAAAGTATCTCAGGTAACCAACAACAGAAGGTTCAAATAGATAAAACTGAGGTTTTTAAGCAGATGGAAAAAAAGGAGAGGCAAATTGGTGACAGAGGTGAAGATGACACCTTGAAAATTTAATGTTAGCTTTTTCTAAAATGTTTGACTGAGCTTCAGCCTGCAGCTTCATCAAGGTGTGTATTCAGTTGCTTTCTTAAAAGATGATGAGCCTTTGCTGGCAATTTGTCTTGAAATAATGCATAAAATTGGACACCTGCATTTTATTTTGTAATGAGAGTAAACAAAATGATTTTTATGTTAACAGATAACTGTGACCTGCATTTTAAAATCTCAAGAGACCGGTTTAGCGCTTCCTCTCTGACCATGGAAAGCTTTGCTTTCCTTTGGGCTGGAGGGAGAGCCTCCTATGGGGTTTCTAAAGGCAAAGTCTGCTTTGAGATGAAGGTGAGTTAAACTAGTGTTTTATGGGAGACTTGGTTTGTATGCTTAAATATAATATTGTTTATACATGTCAGATGTTCTTAGTTGAAATCCATTCAGGTGAATGTGACTTTGAGAAGACTTTATCTTCTGATCCTATGAAATGGTTTTTGATAAAAGATGGCTCAATTTTCAAAATTGCTTCATTTTCTAAAAAAGAGCTTCATTCTAACAACAACAACAAAAAAAGCAGCTTGCATTGTCCTGAATGTGTAACTTCTGGTCTCATTTTTTAATCAAGACTTTCATTTAACACTTTGTGCATCGACACAGGAAGAATTTTGATACTCACTACTTAGAAGTTTGCTTGCACTTTATAAAGCTTACAGAAAGCATGGATTTTTTAGAAAAAGGATGTAAATTATCCCAGTAGTCCTTTTTTTTTTTTTTATGTTCCTATTTAGTCTTTTGAGTTTGACCTGCTCTAAGCAGAGGCTTGGGCTAAGTGACCTCCAGAGATCACTTCCAACCCAAGTAGTTCTGACTTGTGTATACAAGAGTTTCCCTAAAGGGTAAGAATGGATGGCGAAGGGCAGTCAGCCTTGTAGTAAACAGTCATCTTCAACTTGTTGATGAAAGAATGGCAGGAGGCACAGAGATTTACTAACTTATTTATTTTACTTAACCATATTAAAGGCTTCTTTACATATGACGTACCTGTGTACATAAATGCTTACTCTCTTCTCTTCCTCCAGTACTTGCAAATCTAACCACTGCCACGAGGAGTGGGTAGTGATCCCATTCTCTTTGCTCTTCCATTGAGTGATTTCTCTGTTGGTACCTGTAACTTTGGAGGGCCAAGGGAGTGAAATTTATATCAGTATTTATTGCTCTGTTCACATTCAAATCTACTTCACCTCAGTCACCTGAATTGTCATGGAACCTGGTAGAATGTTGATGAGTTTTTCACTTCAGTTTGAAGTTTGTAAAGGCAGTTAGAAAATAGCTGGTTGCCTACAGATTCTAACGCTTTTAAGCAGATTTTTTTAATCTGGTTATGTTCAAAAACTGCCAACTTGACTAGCAGGTCTGCTTACTGTGGAAAGGGATTAATGTAATATTTTCCTCAGTCAGTTTTTATAAGTTACCACATTTTATTGGCAAAGTAATTTAGTGTTTATCCCAACTTCATGGGGGTTTTGGAGACATTTCCGTTTTTTAAAGTATGCATCTTGTTTGAGATTATTTCAACGGAGTGTCAAGGTTAAAGTCTTTTGGCCACTGAGAGGATGGACTGCTGTGAATGAACACATGTTTTGAAGGTATATGGTACCTTCAGGAGATGGAACGCTTTAGTCGTTGGCTTGTGGTTTCACATACTTAAGCAGATTTAGTTAACTACTAAGACTCAGCAAAGATTTAAATGAAATGTAAAGGTTCCAGATGTTACCTTTGTGTTTCCATCTTGTTAATGTGTATTAAGTACTGCATACCTTTTAATGAACAACTTAAAAACAGGTTACAGAAAAGATTCCTGTTAAACACCTGTATACAAAAGACATTGACATACACGAAGTGCGAGTCGGCTGGTCGCTGAACACAAGCGGAATGTTGCTTGGTAAGACTTTGATTGCTTTTCTGTTCTTTATTGTGTATATGAGTGAAGTTTTAAGTGATTTTTTTTTCTCTTAAGCAGATGGGAAAAGCTTAATGACTGTAGTCCTGTGTGTCTGAGAAGTCATCTTGAGTCCCTCACTGAAGATGGTGGGAGGAACTTTATTACTGGGACTAACTATTACTGGGACTAACTAAAGTGTTCAGGCCTGTAAGGAGTACATGATCACAGAGTTAATTCTTTCAATGTTCAAATATGGGTTGTGGGGAACATTCTTGAAGACCTGACTGATTAATGATTTCTCCTTTTAACATGGTGTCATAAGCAGGAAGACTTGTTTGTTGTTTTTTATTAAAAGGATGGGGAAAGCTATAAGATTTAACAAGTGAAGAAAAAGGCCTGCTTAACTACATGGTAGTTGTTTGTCTTGACGTCAAGAATCTTCATTCCCAAAAGTAGCTAGGAAGAAAAAAGTACAAACTTCATTAGATACATGAGAACTGCTCATAATGGAATTTATAACTGATACTTGCTGCTGAGACACACCTTCCTAGGAAACTTATGTGAGTTAGTATGTTTTTGCAGCAGCAGCACCATTCAAGTCACGTGCTTAAGTTCCACCTGAGTCCTTGTGTTTGACACTTGCTTTTAGCTTGTTCCTTGCAGCTTCGTCCTCAGCTGTCACATAGGCTGAATGTCTGCTAAAGGCCCTTTAAAATGGGGAGGGGTAAGTGCTACTGAAGACTAAATTCAGAAAGCCTGTCTGACGAACTACCCTACAGGTATAAGAGTGCAAAAGCAGGTCTTCAGAGTTTAAAAATACTTGCTTATGTCTTTATCTGGCAGTTCAGCTTTATGTCAAGACATCTGGAACCAGCAGTGTAAGGCTCTTAAAACTGGGATGGGGAAATCACTGCTGTTCCATCTCAAGTGAGAATATTCTTGAATACAAGAATGAGCTGTATAGTTGTTTAGGGATCATGGCTTGTTTTAGCATTAATCAAAACATCCTGAAAGCAGCTTACTTAAGTTAAGTAGCTGTAAAGTGATGGCCTTTCTAAAAGGTAAGGTGAAAATGCCTGTTTTTAAGAAGCTTGAATTATTTCTTCAGGTGAAGAAGAATTTTCTTATGGGTATTCCCTAAAAGGAATAAAGACATGCAATTGTGAGACTGAAGACTTTGGTGAGAAGTTTGATGAAAATGATGTGATTGGATGCTTTGCTGTAAGTTTTTACTTACATTTTCTTTTGGGGAAAAACATCTTTGAATTTTTAGATTGCTTCAATGTGAAGCAGCAAGCCAAATACAGAAGCTTGGAGCAAGACAAGTTGTTTAACATAGGGAGGACGTAGAAGAAACAGCCAATATTATCCACAATGGCTGCTGTCAACGTGCTAAGGTTTCGTGTTAATAAACTTCAAAATTAGAAACCTTCTTATGAAAGACAGACAAATGTCTTCAGTGCCTTTAAGAAAACCCTTGGATCTGAAATGAGGTGATTGTTGACAGTAACTCATACAGAAACTACTTTAAAATTTTTGTCTTAGAATAACAATGTGAGAAAAGTTGAGTGAATATAGCCAATGCCGAGAAATGGCTAATAACTTTATAGAGCAAGGTGAGTAATTTTATCGAAACTAATGCTTTGTCTAAAAACCAGAATTTTGATGGTGATGAAGTGGAACTCTCCTACTCCAAGAATGGACAAGAGCTGGGTGTTGCATTCAAAATAAGTAAGGAAGTTCTTGATGGGCGGCCGCTCTTCCCACACGTTCTCTGCCATAACTGTGCAGTTGAGTTCAACTTTGGTCAGAAGGAGGAACCTTACTTTCCTGTACCTGAAGAGTATACCTTCATCCAGAAGGTACCTCTGGAAGATAGGGTCCGAGGACCAAAAGGACCTGAGCAAAAGAAAGATTGTGAGGTAAGTTTCTTGTTGATGAGATAGGCAAGACAAAAGGCTGTAGTTTAAGCAGGCTATTACACAACTTTGACCTTTTTTGTTTGGGGGCTTTAATGCTTGGTATCCCATGACTCTTCACCTCTCACTCAGTTTCCATTGGGCTTGCTGATCTAAGTTGCATATTTAAAGAAAATCTTTGAACTAGTTTCTCAAGTACAGAACCTGTCGTCATAGGTGGTGATGATGATTGGCTTGCCTGGAGCTGGCAAGACTACATGGGTTACCAAACACGCAGCAGCAAATCCTGGGAAATACAACATTCTTGGGACAAACACTATTATGGATAAAATGATGGTAAGTAATCATGTGACATTTGATTGTTGGTATGTTAAAGACTTGATGTACATCCGAGGTCTTTGTCTGTTGTGGAGTATCAAAGACATGAAAGAATCTGACTGCTGATTAGCTAGCAATTGTTGGCTTTTTGTCTTGCTAAGCTGCTGTTCATCCGTGGTCATCCATGGCACATCAGGTTTCTTAAGCTTTTTGTGGTGCTTTGTAAGAGATAGTCAGCTGTTATTGACTAAGTATTTGCGTTTCTTGTTATATCATCTAGCTTTGAACTGATAATGTGACGAGTATAACTTGGATTGAGTGGCACTGGCTTGCCTGAGTTCTTCGTTCATAAAGCTCCATGTCTTATGGGGGCTTTGGGGATTTCGGTTACGAGTTGGTAGCTGTAGCCTTGAGTTGCAAAAGTACTTATAAAGAAAGGAAAAGCATTCAGCAGAGACGTGTCAGCCCCGCACATGAAGGGCTGCTTTAACTGATGGTGGGGAATGTGTCCTGTCTAGGTTGCAGGCTTTAAGCGTCAGATGGCAGACACTGGGAAGCTGAACACCCTATTGCAGAGAGCTCCGCAGTGTCTCGGCAAGTTCATTGAGATCGCGGCTCGCAAGAAGCGGAATTTCATTTTGGATCAGGTAGAAGCTTCTGTGACAAATGGCTAAGGAAATTTGTTGTAGACTGTAGTGCGATAATTAAATGGGATTAAAGTTACATTGTAATAGCAGTCGTTTCACTTACTACTCATTCAGGGGATGCAAATTTGAGATGTTACTGCAAATGCTTGTTTGAACATCTCTGGATTTATGGGATGTGGGAGGAATAGTGTTGTAACACGTGGATATGAGCTCGTAACTTTGCATTATGCAGCACCTCTATGTCCAGTTATTTGTAAACTTCATTACAAGCTCTTGTAGAGGTGAAGTCTATACACCATAAGTTGACTTCCTTAACTCTTACAATGACAGCTACGTGTAGTAAGTTACTGCATTTTTTTCAGACAAATGTGTCTGCAGCTGCGCAGAGGAGAAAAATGTGCCTGTTTGCAGGCTTCCAGCGCAAAGCAGTTGTTGTTTGCCCAAAAGATGAAGACTACAAGCAAAGAACACAAAAGAAGGCAGAGGTGGAGGGAAAAGATCTTCCAGAGCATGCAGTTCTCAAAATGAAAGGCATGGAACATAATCCTATACTGTGTTTTAGGATGCTGAGTATCTGTTTAAAGGATTAAGTAAACGTAAAGTCTAAAAAATCACTTTATCTTAAACAGTTGTACTTAAACAAAACTGGAAGACTATTGTAACTAGTAGGACAACACTGTATTGTGTTCCCTCTGCTGCAGTCCTTAACGCTACTCAGTTATGCTGATACGCTTCATGCAGATGCACAAAGCTGTCTTGGCATAAAGTGCCCTATGTAAGTGACATATTTGGCAGAAACTGGTATTCGGAGTGGAGACTTCTAAAAGAAAAAAAAAGATCTTAGGTAGAATGTTTTCAAGGTTTGGAACAGTACTGGCAACTCCATGAAGACCTGTTTATTTCTCTTGTCATTGTTTTATTCCTTAAATGCTCAGATTATATAATGTCCCTATGCTGAGGGAATGCAGGGGGTGGGAGGTAGGAACGGGAGAAAGGTGGTGAAATTACAGCTTGGTTTGTAACTGAATGTAGGTGCTGAATACTCAGTGTTTTTGCAATTGTAGGGAACTTCACGCTGCCAGAGGTAGCAGAATGTTTTGATGAAATAATCTATGTAGAGTTGCAAAAAGAAGAAGCTCAGAAGCTTTTGGAACAATATAAAGAAGAAAGTAAGAAATCTCTTCCGCCAGAAAAGAAACAGAACACTGGCTCAAAGAAGAACAAGAAGAGCAATAAAAATCAGTTTAATAGGGGTCAGAGAGGACGTGGAGGATTCAACATGCGAGGCAACTTCAGAGGAGGAGGTGAGTCTAGAAATTGGCCTGTAAATTTGAGAGGCTGCTGCTGAGGGGAAGAAAGGATGTAGTGATTGCATAGCAGTTAGTATGTAGGGGGGAGTTGAG
The DNA here is from genome assembly GCA_013401255.1 of Urocolius indicus. Classification (NCBI taxonomy): domain Eukaryota; kingdom Metazoa; phylum Chordata; class Aves; order Coliiformes; family Coliidae; genus Urocolius; species Urocolius indicus. The sequence continues at coordinate 23,260 of WBNH01001668.1, read as the reverse complement.
CTTCAGTGAGTTTAATGTGTTGCTGCACAGTTAATTGTCCAGATTTAAATGTGAGTAGTGTCAAAATGTTGGATTGTGTGGTTTGAGGCACAGCTTCTCAGTTTTGGGAGGTCACATGCACCAACCTGTATCGGAGGTGAAAACATGGTTCAACTGCTGTTTCTCACTCTGAGCACATGGCTTCATATTTGCATTCAAATTTTTGCACTGCATTTGCACACCTTGTTTCAATACCATCACTATTATGTGTGACAATCGTCACCTAAGAAATTCTAAGACCTAACAGCTACTTGATCAAAGTAACTCTCTCCCTGCAGTCCCTGGCAATCGTGGTGGCTACAACAGGAGGGGAGGCAACATGCCTCAGCGAGGTGGTGGAGGTGGTGGTGGCGGCGGTGGCAGCAGCGGTGCAATTGGCTACCCGTATCCTCGTGGCCCTGTCTTTCCAAGCAGAGGTGGCTACTCAAACAGAGGAAACTATAACAGAGGTGGAATGCCCAACAGGGGAAACTACAACCAGGTGACACATTTGGGGATTTATTAGTTAAACTACAGTGCTTTGTATGGCGATGATGATGTGAGAGGTTTGGTGGCCTTGAATAGCCACAGACTTGGTCAAGGTACTGCTCTAATCCAGCACTTAAAAGGCTGAGCTTTCTGGTCTAGTGTTAGGTGCCCAGAGCTCTGAATGGTGCCCCAGAAGTTACAGTGATGTGGAAATTCCATGGTAAGACTGTACTTCTGTTCTGTTGAATACCGAGATTTTCAGGGCATGTGTGTGAAGGCTTGGGTTTGATCTATTTCATTTTTAAGGAAAATGTTTTGTATTGTTTTTCCTCCGATTAGGATTACCATTATTTGACCTTGGGGTCAAGTCTTTATCAAGCATTTAGGGAACTTTATGGAAAGAGCTCTGGACAGTGTCTTGCTTTGGTGTTCAGTGTCAAACGCACTACTAGTAAAGACATAGTAGCCTAGGCCTTAATTAGTGAAATGTCAGTGGGAGCATTTGCAAACATAATTTGAATTGCTGGAGAGCCAGCAGATGGAGCTCGAGACAGTAAACATGGTGCAGGTTGGTCTCGTTCTGACAAATAGAGGAAATGCAGGATTTTACCTGCCAGTGTCAGTACCCTTTTTTTTCTACCATAACCTTTATTTTAAGTTTTGTGGACTAGCTCTTCTGAGTTGTATGACCCATATCCTTTTGTCTAATCAGATAACACATCCTTGTAGCAACTACAGCCTTTCCTCACTAAAAATAGGCAAGCTCTTGTATTTTTAGTCATCCTGGTGTAGTTTAGCAGCTGGAAATAGGGTGAGTCAAAGTGGGATTAGCCAGCTTTCCAGACCACTGACAACAACAGTTTGAGCTGCCGTATTAATAGGGAGGTGTTTGCCCCTTGATTAAGAAGCACTTGCTTGGAAGGGGGGATGCTTTTTGGTATTCTCATGTATTTCAGGGAGGTTTTCTTATTTGTTTGGTTTGAGTTTTTTAACCCAGGCCTCATAGCACCGTGTATTTGAGAGATTCTGTATGGTATGTGATGTTTCAGTGTTAGTACACTTCCAAAATCCATATAGATGAAATAGTTAAAAACTGTCATCCTCTTGCAGAACTTCAGAGGAAGGGGAAATAATCGTGGCTACAAAAACCAATCTCAGGGCTACAACCAGTGGCAGCAGGGTGTAAGTAGTCATCTGCTTTTTCACTGACTGTTAACATGAGTGTTTGGAAATACTGTCTGAAATGAAATAATTAGATGTGTATCAAAACTGAAGCGCAAAATCTTTTAATGCTAGGTAATGTCACTATAAATAGCTGTCTGTGCAAAAGTTAATCTGGCTTGATGACTGTGATGTATCAAGTGTCAGCGACAGCTTATCAGGATCAGTGGCATGTAGCGTTTGGCTCCAAGCTGCTGCAAAGGCAGTTCCTAGCTGCTGTCAGCTGCTCAGGCGGAGCTCGCTGCTGCTGCTTGAGAGGACTTCAATCTTCTTGAGTTCGAGGAGAGCTAAGTGTTTGCTAAATGAGCTTGTTTCTGTAAGAAATACGACTATTGTGTGATTATGGCTTAAAATTAACTGTTTGTCCATCTGTTGCAGCAATTCTGGGGTCAGAAGCCATGGAGTCAGCATTATCACCAAGGATATTATTGAATACCCAAATAAATGAACTGATACATATTTCTCCAAAACCTTCACAAGAAGTCGACTGTTTTCTTTAGTAGGCTAACTTTTTAAACATTCCACAAGAGGAAGTGCCTGCGGGTTCCTTTTTTAGAAGCTTTGTGGGTTGATTTTTTTTTTTCTTTTCTTTTTTTGTACATTTTTAATTGCAGTTATAAAGTGATTCGTAAGAGAACCTCAGCATTGTGCACGATAAGAGAATGTGTCAGTATTTCAGGGTTCTACATTTTATCTGTAAAATGTGACTTTTTTTTTACCACAACAAAAGTAAAACTTTGCTTTGTACCTGGTGTCTTTTTATTAAAGAACTTTCTCCTTTTTTCCCATCCCCCAATTTCTAAGAAACAGTCGTGAGTCATGTCACAATACAAACGTTCGCAACCAGATCCGTACAAAGGCTCCTGAGCAGCCCTCGTAAATGCCATGAGATCCATGTAAAGCTCCAGGTTACACTCCATCTTCTCTGTGAAGCTTCTGGGTGGGGAGGGAAGGGGAGGTGAAAGTTTCTGGCAATAACTAGGTCTTTTTTTTGTAACATTTGGAACTTGCAACGATGTTGGGGACAAAGAGGAAACCTGGGGCTAAATAGCGAAGGTGGAGTGTACGCAGAAGCTCTCCAAGTTGTAAAACTCGGTTGCGTTACTTGTGGAGGCTCAAACTTGTGAAGGTACAACATAATTTCTTTTCCATTTGTTCTGCATTTTGATTCTGAAAAGAAGCTGGCTTTTCCCATTTCTTATTAAACAAAACTTGTTGTAAATCCAGTTGTCTAATGGGATCTATATGAAGTTAGCTGTGTGTCTGTATAACTCTTTTCCCCACAAAATACTGTATACCTAGTGTGCTTGTAGTAGTTACTCCACCATTTTGTAAGCTAATGAAACAGAGTCACCCATTTTCTATCTAATTTTTAATCATGTCGATTCTCAAATGGGTGTATCTCCTTTGCCTGCTGATTCCTTTTCTCTTTAAAGAAAGTGGGTGGAGAGGTTTAACTCTAGACGTTTGTTTGCAATAAAATAAACTCATTTAACTCTTGTTTTGGGATTCTCGCCATCAAGGTCTAAAATCCCTTTAAGGCTATAAAGAGGATGTACAACAGTGATGATGTTGGACAGTTTTATACTGATTACTCTGTACATGCTGAAATACTTGCGTTTCTTACATCTAGACCGGTGGTTGCTCTGTTAGAGGTCTGTCACATGTACAATCTCACAGTTTAACGTGGTTCTTTGTATAGGGCAAACATCCTTGGAGTTGCGCTTTTGCATCCTGTGAACTTAAGCTATTTATTGTAAAATAGAAGCAAGGGAAGGAGTGGGGGCCGAGAGTGGGCAGGACGAGGGGTGTCTTGGGAGAGTGAATCCTGGGGCTGAGCAGAGCTGCGATCTGTTTTAACTGCTGTTTTGTTCAGACTTGATGCTCCTGTGCAGTTGTAACAGCAGTGCCAGCTGCAGGACTCCTGCCCTTTGGCGCGGTCCCAGGCCAGGCTCTGGCAGCCATGTGAGCGCACAGCCTGCAGAGCACAGCAACACCTGCTCCACCATTAGCCTGTTTCTCATAGTCTTCAGAAGTTAAGGTGAAGTCGTGTTGCTCTTCAGCGGGTGACGTTGCATATTGACATTAAACATGAACAGTACCACCTCTTTGTTAATATTGCTTTAAATCATCCCTTTACTTTGAATGAGAAAAATGTAAACTGTCTGGAAAGAAACTATACTTAATTAGAAATGTGGGGAATTGAAACCCAAACATGTTTTGCTGAAATGGAATTTTCTTTAGACGTGCAAAAGTAGTTTAGTGTAATTAAAGTCCCTCTCCCTTCTACCCTTTTCACAAGAACTAACACTTTGTATGGAGTGCTGATCCTTTGCTTATTTTGGTACTCTATAAATGATATAGTCTTAAACTGAAATATAAGAGCCTACACTTACTATGTGCTTGTAAAGCTTGTATTTTAATTCAAAAGTCTGGGATGTGTTTTGAGGGCTTTGGTGTCCAGTGTCTAAAAGACAAGACACCTGTGAGGGGAAATGCTTCAACTGTCTCACTTGAAAAGAGGAGTAGCAGTTTCTACTCAAACTCCTCTATGAAAAAACAGCTGCCTCGATGAGTGCAGCAGTTCACGTGCTACCTGGGTCCTGAGGTGCAGAATGCCCCAAAGCTTCAGCATAGGCACCCCTGAGCACATTCCAAAAGCTGGGAGGGAAAGACTTCATGCTTCACCACTCTTTAGAGCAGAGACACCAGCACTGGCATAAACATCTCTTGTTTTATCTTGGCTCTGAGTGTTCCTAGAGAAGGAAAGTAATTTGAGAGGCAACGGAGAACTTAGCTTATGGCTGTGGAAAGGAGGAAAGCATGGCGGTGTGTTGCCACAGGGAGGGCTGGGCTGGGTTGGGCTGGGCTCAGTTTGAGTAACTTCTCACAGCTGCTGAGGACTTGTTTCTGTGAGGAAGAGTGCCCGTATCAACTGCCGCGCTGCTGGGGAAGGAAGGGGGCACAGACACCGATGACATACAGCGGGCTTGGGTTTGGGTTGAAATTGAGTACAACCTGGGTTTGGTGGTTTTTTTTTTTTTTTTTTCCAATGGAGGAGTCCAGGGCTGGGGAGCCTGGGCCATGTGTGGGCGGCAGCTGGAGCGCAACCTCTGGTCCCTGTGCAGCTGAGCCGCTGCGTGCTCTTGCCCAGCCCTGGCAACTGGGCAGGCACGCACTGTGCCTTACAACAGCCCACAGCCACCCGTGGGTGCACCCGCTGCAGCCTGAAGGCAGCTCTGGGCTGGGGTCTCGGGGAAGTTCCCACTTAAAACCCACTGCAGCCGTATTTCTGCCTCTGCCAGTAGCAGCAGCTGGGACAGCCGCAGGGTGAGCATTTCCCTGATGGCCTCCCCCTGGGATGGGCACGGGGCTGTCCCCTGGGTGCTCTGGGGCTTGGTGGGTTCCCAGCCTTTGTGCTAGGTGTGCTGGGAGCTGCCCATCTGCGGCCGACTGTGCTGGCAGCACTCCACTGCTAACCAGCAGTTCCCTGTGGTACTGGCATGTGCACACAGGAGCTCCATGTGCACAGCATCTGCACATGAGCTCCTTCTGGTTCCTGTTGCAGAGTGATTCTTGATCAGTGAAGGCAAGTTTAGAAATTCTGAGCAATTTTTCTGATAGCATAATTACTTTAAAGAAGTGTTGTGGCAGTGCCAGGGGTAGTCCATGCCACCTGCGTTAAAAGAGAAATCTTCCTTGTGCTTCAATACACTATTTTTTGGGGGTTTTAGTCTCTTACAAAGCTCAAACAGTAATACAGAAATAGCTTATGAGGTCATAAGTTTTAGACATTTCCTTGTTCGTGCCCTTTTGGAAAACTAGGCCACTAAAGGTGCAAGCTCAGCCTCAGCCACAAGAAATCAAGAGAGACACATGAGGTACTTGGGTACTTGCAGATGTCTGACTGCCAGGGGCCAGACTCTCCCAAGCAAAGTGTGCATATACTGTAGTTGCAAACTAGTATGGTAGATGTAAGTATGGCTGAAGATGGCTCGGTCAGGAGCGATGTAGGGGATGCAGAGAGCTCCAACATGTGAGAAAGCTGTGGAGAGGGAGGTGGAAATGCAGCAGGGGTGCAGCTCTGGAACACCAGCATTAACAAACATCTGTGGTGAAGTTACAGCAGTACCTGTCTGCCCCGCACAGCTCACCTCAGTCCCCCCTCCCTGTGCAGGCAGAAAGGGGAGGCACCTTTACTTTAATAGTGGGTTAGTGATTAGTTTTGTGAAGCTTTTCTCTGTTGCTGGATGGGTGAGGCAGCACAAGGCCTCGCTAGAGATAGCCCTTGCAGGGAAGCAGCCAAAAGCAGGGCTGGGCAACTCATTCATCTGGATGTGACTCTTGCTTTAGGTTTGTCTTTCTGCCAGTGCTAGGCAGACTCAGCAATCATCAGTTGCTCTGTAAACTCAGCTGTAGCTTAAAGAAAGATGCTTAAATGCTTAACAGAGTCAACATCAAAAAATAAAACAAAGGCAAATGTAAAAACCTAACAATGTGTACCTCATGCAAGTAGTGTGATAGACAAGTGCTAGTTTACAGCATATCATTTGTTCTCGTGGTTAGTAGACACTCTTTGATCTGGAGTGGAGTAACTTGGGTCTTAGAAGTCACTGAGATCAGAACTATGGGTAAGAGATTTTCAGCCAATTTTCCCCACAAACCTTGGTAGTGAGGGCAGAGGCAATTTGCACTAATGATTCAGGGATCTGTGGCCAGGTGGGCACACAGGACTGAAAAGGTACTTGTTTTTCTCCCCTAGCTCATGTTGGATGGCTCCTTAGCAGGACACCTCTGATAACTAATGTGGCATAAAAATGCAAGCATGTGTTTTCTGGTCTCTGTTGCCTTCGTTTGTGGCATCAGCCTATGTTAACTCTTCTACCACTCTGTGCTGGGGAGGTTTTCCCCCAGGTGCTAACAAAAACTCATTTGCCTTAGATGTGGGGAGGTCTGTGCTGGTGAAGAGCGTCAATGAAGCATCAGTTCTGACAGGGTGCCCATGCCCAAGAGTTACAAAACAAAAAGGCCCAGAATAGTACTGAAGAGCTCCTCGGACATAAACACATGTTTAAAATACCAGTGATTGTTGACAAGGCTTGGTTCTCTTTTTTAGTCTCCATGTAAGCAGTCTCAAGCAGCAGGCTAGAATGCTGCTGAACTTTCAGCTTTGTGGAGCTATTGGGAAAGATAAGATAAGCCCTTGTATTATAAAAGGACTTTTGTGGTAAGAAGGCAGTGAGAGCTAGGGGAGAGGAATTGAGTAAGCATTGTTGCAGGGATTGAGTGCAGTGTTTTTTTCTGAAAGAAGTGACTTGGGGTCTGCTGGCATGGTGCTGGGTAACTAGGTTTGGCAATAGCTGAGCTAGCAGAGGTGAGTCCATGTGCAGGATTGCGGGCAGGTTACAAGCAGCGGAGCTACGTACCCAAAGACCTGGCACCTCCATCCACTTGTGCACTTATCTGCTTCATGCCCAGTGCTTCTGTCAGGACACCTGGGATGCTGGGTGCCTCCAGCCCAACTGGGAGCACAGCAGTGGGGGGAATGCATTCCTGAAAGCCAACTGGGACATTACTGTGCAGACCACCCTCTATGCCACACGGGGCTTTTCCTGCCTTCGGCTTCGCAGGTTCATATCTCTCTGCAGGTGGCAGAATGGCGAAGATGCTGCTGACCAGGCCCTCCAGAGATGCAGGGCCTCCTCCAACTTGCAGCAGGACTGGCACTAGTCACCAGGTTGGCTGGGGCTTTGGCTAGCTGCAGCATGAAAGTTGGTAGGGGTGGAAGTCAAGTGACCTCCCCACGCAGCCTCTTGCAGTGCTGCACTGCCTGGTGCCACAAGAGGTTGTCCTGCTGCTCGGCCTGAAGCTCCCAAGCTGCAATTTGTGGCCACTGCCCTTGCCACAGCATCTGCATCTGAGAGACGTTTGGCCCTCTCTTTGTTAACTGTCCTGCAGATAGCATTAGATACTCATTCACCCCACAGCCTGCTCCTCAGAATAAGACTAACTCCTCCCACTATTTCTCCCAAGGGAACGTGCTTGAGCTCCATCAGCACCTTTGGGGGCCCTGAACTGAAGCCTCTACTGGTTTTTCAATTCCCCTGTTGGCAGAGGCCCAAAGCTGGACAGCAGTGTTGGTCATGTGCCTCAGCAGTGTCGGGTATAAGCCTGTCCCTTGATTTGTTGGCCACTTACTTCCTGATGGAGCCCAGACTGAATCACCTTGTTTGCAGGCTGAACACTCTCTTGGCCCAAGTTCCACTCTAAGTCCTGTATTCAGTCAGCTGCTTCCCAGCCTCTAGTGTACACTCTACTATGCAAGCAGCTACCCTGTAATAATCACACAGTAAGAACTGTTTCAGTACTCACATTGACAGAGAACTCAAAGCCACAAACCGCATTTGGTTCCCAGTCCCTGGACTTTCCTTCAGTCACATTTTTCCTGCGAATTCTCCCGACCCTTTTTCACAGAGAGAGGCACCTGGAGATGACGGGCTGGCTCCCTCCCGTATGCAGCTGCTCCCTCTGACAGGCGGCAGGGGTGGAAGGCCTGGCTGTGGGTCAGAGACAGCATGTAGGCTGGGCCCAGCCTGTGCGGCACAGCTCAAGGGAAGCTCTGCCGCCTGCAGAGACATTTCCAAAATCCCAAGCTCTCCCAGGCGTTCTTTCTCCAGAGGAGGCTGCTCCTCCTGCTTGGCAGCCGACCGGGCAGGGCCCTGGGGTGTTTGTGTGCCTCCACAGCCTGGCAGCTTGCCAGCCCTTCTTTATTTGTTCCTTTAAGGAAGCGCCTGTGGAAGGGAAACGAGAGACTCCCAACGGTTACTTCTGGCAGATCCCAGCACAGGAACCGGAGAAGACTTTTTCAGTTATGGCCTTGCTTTTATAGATAGTGCCTTGAAAGGTATGTTATCCGGCAAGTACCAAGCATCCTACTCCAGCTCCAGAGCATACAGGCCACAGCCTCCATTCATGCAGGCATCCTTTGTGCTGCTTCAGCTGAGCATCACTCTGAGGAAGCTGCTTGCTAGCCCCAGAGTAAGTGCCCACTCCATGGGGCACCTAAACGCAATTAAGATGTATCTCAGATGATCTTGAGAGTACACATGTGGGACAAACAAACTTGTGTCCCCAGCAGAAAGTGGAAAGTCAATACAGAAAATGGTGGGTAGAAATGAATGGTGCCTGCCTTTGGGGATGGAGAGGACCATTGTGCTGGTCAGTGGAGTAAGAAGTCCTCAGCAGCACTGGTTCAAGGGTACTCTGTGAGATTTGGGAAGAAGAGGTGAGCTCTTTGTATCTGCCTGGGAGTCTGAGTAGGCAGTTACTGAAGAATGTGGCAGTTAGATAACATCAGAGCTAAGAAACTGAGTCACAGCCTCCCAGTGCTGCCTTGGAGTGATCCTTGAGGGCTTTAAATGCTGGATGAAAGCATTATAGGCACAGCACGTGATAATTACTATTAGCTCCGGATTCCTTTGGCTGCCTGAACAGAGTATCAGCCCCTCTAATTTGAGGAATGGGCCATTGGTAACATTTTTGCTCTATATTTGCCCTGGGAAGGACTCCTGCAACAGGCATTTGCGGTAACAGAGCTGCCATACAATAAAAGTTACTGGCTCTTCATCTATTTACTGTCTCAGCCAGAGCCTGAATGCTTCCTTTTAACAGCTTAACTAACATATCCTAACTGTTTTCTTGGTGGGGATTGTGGGCACTCTGACTGCAAATTTGCCCAGGAGCCATGGGTAAGTGATATGGGTGGACCTCTCACCCCATCTCCGCAGCATCTGTATGGAGCGTCCCAATGGTAAGGTGGTGGAGAAAGATCTTTCTGACCAGGTTTGGCCACCAGGCCAGAGTAAAGGTGTTAAGAACTCCTGACTTGGATGATGGAAAGCAGGAATATCTGGTGGAGCTGTACAGCTTATATACCTGTCACACACGTATACGCAGGCTTGAAGGCCAGAGGTCTCACAGACAAGAGCACACTGTGATCACTGCAGCTGATCACAAGCCCTTGGCTGTCCATGGGAGAGATGGGCGTTAGTTTCCCAGGGCAAGAAGCCACCTTGCCTGGGCATGCACCCCCTGCTCTTTGTAACAGCATTTGACAAAAGAAACAAGGAGTTTGCAAAATGAGCAAAGCATGCAGTTCTTTCTCTTCAGAGCATGAAGTCTTGGTTCTGTTCCACAGATCACCACAGATAATTTTGGAGCTGTGATCATTGTCTGCTCCCATGGCACATCTCAGGTACTGCCTGTGGGCTTCTGACACGTTTGGGAAAGCTGAGGGCTCTGAGACAGTCTTGCTTCACAGATAGATGACAGAAGCTGAAAGGATTAACATATCTTCCTCAGAACAAACTGCTCTTGATCTTTCAAACAAGCAGATAGAGGGATGGTGTGAGCTGTTCCCACAGGAACAGGCAGACCCGCTGTGGGATGGCTCTCAGGCAAACTAGGAGCCCAGGCAGGAAAAGAAAGTGCACATGAAAACACGGGGGCCTATGAAAAATCCTAGTCAGGGTGAGCTTTGAGCCATGAACGCAAGCTTGCATGTTCCCCAGCTTGTCTCAGCCCTGGCTGCATCTTCCCTTCCCCAGCCCACTCCCCCACCTCCACAGGGAGGCTTGGCAGCCACACTTGGCTGAAGGGAACATCTTCACTTCAAGCATAAGGAGGATGTATGTTCCAAGGCCTCGAGTCACATGAACTTAAACCTCAGCTCCACTTCTGACATTTTATTTATCCTTGTTTCTTCAACTAAAAAACCAAAATCTTCAAAGGAACATCTTCTTGATCATCTGAACACATTGTAAAAACCCCTCTGTTCTGGTCAGGTTTCTAAGGCAATAACAACAAACTTGTTTCAAACTTTAAACAGAGCAAACCCAAACACTTTCATGGGTAATCCCTGAGCTCTCGAGCTAAACACCTGGATATGGGAATGAGAGAAATGCAGCAATTAGTCTGCTAAGCTGGGGAAAATCTTTGGCTTGGGAGCTCATTACAGCCAAGGTCACACAGTACTTCATTGTTACCTGGGTTGCTTACACCAGCAATAACAAATGCACTTCCCCCAACCTAAAAAATCATCCTGAGAGCCAGACTCATTTGTCACTGACAGATGATGCTGCCTTGGCAGCACTGCAGGCCTTGGGGCAGCTGCTGACACCCACAGTGACCAGCCAGGGGGGGCCAGCATCTCCCAGACATCCCTGCTTGAGTAGAGCCGGACGTGCCGAGTTTGGGGGGGACGGACAGCTGCAACTGCCTCTGTTGTCAACTGCAGAAAAGTTCATGGTTTGGAGCCTGTCGCAGTTGGCAACGGCTGGAACAGAACGCAGAGCAGATCCCAGCACGCGTCCTGAAGACCAAACACCTTCACAATTACTATTTCTCCTCTTTTCTAGTAGCTGTCCAGTAAGTTTCATTTTGAGGAATATTTTGAACCTCGATGAATCAAGCACTACCACATCTGTCTTCGGCAGCAGCACTGAAAGGTACCGTGTGACAGTAAAACACAGATGCCTGCTGTCCCTTTCCACCCGTCGCTATGGTTAAAAAGTTAGGATTAACAAGGATCAGGCTTGCTAGTTTAAAAACTAGTTAGGAAATGGTTTTCAAATGTTAAAAGTTGCTTCAATTAAGTTATTACATCTTTTCTCTTTTTTTTTTTCCTGTGAACATATCCTAATTTATACCAGGTAATAGCCTTTTACATTGCGGCGGTTTGTTCTGCCCCTCACCCTTTGTCCACAAAGGGTTGTAACCCATCAGTCACATCGAATCCACTTTCCCTAGCCAGTGCAGAAGCAGCTGAGTCAGCTCCTCGAGAAGCACGCCAGGCTTTCTGCCCCCCCACCAGGCGTGTTTGACCATAAGCATTCTTCCCTCTGCTAGGGCAGGCCTTCCCTTTTCACACCAACACAGTCCTGCTCCCAGCTTCCTTCTTATCCCCCCCACCCACTTCAGCCAAGGCTCTGAACTTCTGGCTCTCTTCATTCCCCCTCAGCTTTTACTTGGGCAGTGAAGCTCACCCGTGCTGGACACATTGCCTACATATTGTCTCTTCTCCCATTTTTGTTTTACCACCTCAAGTTTACATTTTGCACAGTGAGACTTAAACCAAGACCAGCTGTCATGGGAGAGGCTCTGATGCTGCAGATTATTCATGTACACAGTATCAGGATGCTTCTCTGTTCTTCTCACCAGTCACAATACTCCTGCACTTTGACGGATGCCATTTTGAGCATGATACTAACTCCTATCAGTGCAAATCAGCACTCTCTTCTTTGCTTTTTGCCAAGGAGGGAATTTTCATCTGCCTGCTTTTGTTTCCTAAACTCCCTGGCTGAACTGTGACCTTGCAGCTAAAAGACAACACCGCTTCGGCTGCAGTTCCTTTTCTTAGGTCTGATGATAGGAAAGAACTCAACCACGTACTAAAATAGGCACTGGCTGAGTCCTAGTTCAGGGCTCGCTCAGTTTCCCTCTGCCAGCAGCACCTCCTGCCTCACCCAAAGGGAAGCAGCCTCTCTCCCCCTCAGCACAGAACCAGGGGGAACATTTTTCTGTTCTGAATTAGTGGGCTATCAGTAAATGTCAGAGCTCAGATTTTGTATGAGGATAGCAAGTGTTTCCTTGTGCTAATTCAGGTTTTCTGGGGACCTTTTCTGGAAGACTGTTGAACTGAACATTAAATTTATAAAATTTATACTTATAGTTTTCTCCAAAGGAAACAGGAGAAATAGAGGAAAAAAAGGATACACAGTACACAGATTTGTATTCTTCTTGTAAGAGGCTAATCCACAGAGGGTAAAAGGTTAATTATCTTCATGCAAATATTATGTTTGTTTAGTGTTTTCGTGTGTATTTCCAAATTTAAGCAGAGCAATGCTGCTGTCCACATCTGGATTCCCACACCTCCCCAAACCTACTTGAAGCAGCAACATTATCACAAACTCTCTCAGACTAATCACAAGGTGGGGGAAAGGACTATTTTTGCTCTGCAAGTGCCTTTAGACCAACAAGTGGTTGCAGCATAATATACCACACATAATTTTGTCACGCAAAGTAAATACATCGTGTCACGGTTGTATACAGAAACTAGCCTGATGCCGTCACTCATCTTTTCACCAGTACACTAACAGATCAGATCTGACACTGTATTTCCACATCAGATGGTTTCCTTTAAATTACATTTCTTTTAGCTACAAATGCACAGTGAAATATGCAAGTAGAACATACCTTTTTAAAAAAAAAAAAAACAAAACAACAAACCCACCTGACCACTGCTACTGACAAACACCAACTGCAAGGAAATACCTTAAAGAGCAGGACGTTTAATCAAGTAAAAGGATTCGTTTGGGCCGCTTCTGAAGTGTGATTTTATTCTTAGTTTCGCACAGACTGAACAAAAATGGAAATCCTTCGACTTCACAGTGGATGCAAATTATCTGAAGCTGTTCTGCAGCTGAAATCTCATTGAGGCCACTGACATCACCCACTTTGCACAAGCAAAGCTTTTCCCTACTGTTTCCAAATGTTCCTGATTTACAAACGGCACAACCACCAATGAAAGACACATCTACTCAGAGAGCAGCTGGTGAAACTATTTTCTGGTATTTATGGAAGAGGTAATTACAACTCTGCTAAAAGGAACCATTCTGTTTCTGAGGGAAGTTGGAGCAGTCCCAACCCACTGTCATTAACCCTCTGAGACCCGGATAACAGAACACCTCATTTCCCAGGTGTTGGAGGGGAGGCCATTCCTAACTGTGTACACACACACACACACACAGGTACAAAACAAAGAGAGGCTTTGTATACTCACTTCACAGAATCGCTATGACTTTCTCGTCAGCAAAACCAGCATGATTTATCAGTTTTTAGCCACCTCACAAATTTACAGGGAAGGCTGCCATGTTTGGACCACCTTCTCCCCAAGCTGTATTAGACGCTGATTCCTCTACAGCTGGCTATGACTCGCTTCTTTCACTGCCAGTCTGTTTTCTTTCTGGATCAAGAGAACTGCCTTCAAATAAAAGTTTGTTTCTCATTCCTTCTTTAAGCATTCTTTGCCGGATCCTCTGTTTGGCCAAATTGTACCTGCAGTAAAACCTAGAGGATGGGATGAAAAGAAAAACACGATTCCCTGCTTTATATGAGTGATGGTATCAAACCAGAGTTATTCAGCCAGCTGAAAAGCTGAAATCACAGGTAAGGACGCTGGCAAAATTCACTGTGAAGGGACGCACGAGGAAAATATGAGGGAGGCTACTATTTCTTTAAGGCAAATACTATGCAGCTACTGAGGAGTGGGATATACAATTCCAATGGGAAATGACAGAATAGTAGGGGTTGGAAGGGACCTTTAGAAATGCTGACCTCGATCATTTGGATATTAATTTTGCGACCCCTTAGCAGGCTGCATTTACTACTGGGACTGAAGGACAGCACAGGTGAAAGAAAAAAGAAATAACTGGGTGGTCTGACCACCCAAGGATTCAGGAAACAACAGCAAATTACATTGACATAAGAATTCAAAGGCATTGAATGTTTTTATTTGTAAACAAAAGAAGTATTTTGGGAGAAGGAAGAGAACACCTCACTAGGCAAGTTTTTTAACGGAGCTTCACAAACAGTGTGAAAGGTCACATGGGGCTCACATTGTACAAAGCAGCCAACACAGGCCTGTCAAAACTGAAGAAGCGTTATACGTACCAGTATCCTAACATTGTGCAGATAAAGCCTCCAACTGCAAAGTCACAAGATCTTCTAACTCTACCTGAAAGAAAAAGGAAAATCCTCAAAAAAATCACAAAAAAAAATTTCTTGTGATGACTTCCCATTGCTAATAAAACCTAAAAGCAAATAGGGATCAGTTTTTCCTTGCAAATGGAATAAGTACTTACTTGTTGCTAAAAAGTGTCCAAGACCGACAACAAAAGATCCCAGGGAGCCATAGAGCACTGATTCTCGTGCACATGGGACATTTTGAACATCAAGAAATCCTAGGAGTTTAAAGGACTGTAACAAAGAAAGAAAGAAAAAAGACAGCACACTATAAATTCTTTAAAAATCACTTTCACAGACGTCTATGATGCCAATTCCATTGTAAAACTTACTTACCTTAATAGTAAAAAATGCCTACTGGAAGATTTACTACTCCCAGGGTTATATCTGAGCAACAGTAAGCATGCACAGTTTGGATGCCACAGGAATGGTTTCAGAAGAGTTAACTATGATTTTGTACATCATTTTGTACAAACCTGTTGATCCATCCTTTCTGTTGAATATTATAAAAGAACTGGTTTGTTTTTTTTTTTCCTGTATATTCCCCCAAAAAGTAAGGGAGAAAAGAATCCAGAATCTTTAATCAAAAGCAACACATCACGACAAATAGGGAAGGTTACCATCATTTATACGTTAGTTATGGCACGGGAACTTCAGTATCTGAAAATGTGCTTAAAAAAAAAAACCCCAAGGTGAAATTACTGGAGAAGGCACATGTAGTACAGAACTCTGTACTCAGCACTGAATAAAAACGTGCATAAAGCAGTAATTTTTAACCTAATCCTATGTACAGGGAGGGGCTGGGCACAGAAATTCGTCTATACACAGGTTTTTAAATTAACCTAACAGTAAAAAATATTCAAGTTATTTCATACCCTGTCCCACATCTATAACCCATCCTATCAGTTTTCTATTTAATTTTCAGGTGGTAATTATACATGGCATTTATACACCCAACTGTGAACTGACAAGTAAGTTTTTCATCTCAGATACAGCTTCTCTGGCTTCTGCATAACTGGAGTCTTCTACCTCGGACACAACTCCCATTTCCCACCTGACAAACATCCTTGTCACCACAGGCAGGGGTGAGAAACCACATACAAAAAGGCCTCATGGGTCAGGGTTAAGGTGGCTGCACCACAGTAACAACTGCCCATCTTTCTGCTACTCATTCTTCCTGCTTTCATTCTAGAGATGGTGTGAGAATATGTCTTCATTCTATTGCGTTTAATTCCTTAGATCATTACGTACCACAGGTGCAACTGTATCAATCGAAATCTTGAAAAAGGACTTCAAAATATTTTAGTGGGTTAAGCTATTTTACGTGGACAAAGTAGATTGCCTCTCGAAAGGAGATGAGAGTACTACTGTCAACCACTTGTGGAAGGCTGGCAGCTCCAGGAGACAAGTTGTGAAACACATCTGACTGCGGTCACAGGGGTGGCAAGCATCTGACAACAGCTGCATTTGTATGCAAGCATGGAAGTCCCCATCACTAATTTTACAATCATACAACTCTACGGACAATCATCAGCTGTTTCCACATAATCCCTGTGTACATGAGAGACAAAAAGGATTTGGTCTATGTAGGTGTAATCTCCTAATGAGTAATTTGAAGGACTCTCATATGGAAGAAGATACTTGAAATGTTGCTATTGTTGGCTAAGAAGGTAGCCCTGCAACATCCATGCAGCATGATGCATCCTTTTAAAATAGTATTTCACCTGTCGCTATGTACTTGATACCTCTCGTTATGATTCTAACCATTGGTAACTATTGGCGTTAAGAAGGCTCATGTGTCACGACAGTACTTCATGGACAAAGTCTCGCCGAGGGAGTCCGTGGAAAACCAAACCCCCCGCTCGGCCCTATCGAGCCTTAGTTCTGCCACCGGTTCCCGTGTACTGTTCCTTAACTATATGCTCAGGAGCAGAACGAACGGGTGATCACAACCGGTCTGCGATAACCTGCGGTATCAACAGCGCGCAGCTCCCCCTTCGCTGCCGCGGGCAGTGACGCGCGGAGAGCCGGCTGTCAGCACAGCTCCTCCGCATCCGCATCCTCACCCTCACCCTGCTCCCAGC
The DNA here is from genome assembly GCA_013401255.1 of Urocolius indicus. NCBI lineage: Eukaryota > Metazoa > Chordata > Aves > Coliiformes > Coliidae > Urocolius > Urocolius indicus. The sequence goes on along the minus strand of WBNH01001668.1, from coordinate 6,647 downwards.
GCCCGTCTGCGCTTCGGCGGGGCCGGCGGCCGCTCCGCGCGCGTGCGCACCCCGGGCCCGGCGCGGCGCCACGGCTCCCTCAGGCGGGACGGGGCTGTGGGGAGCGAGGGACGGAGGGGCATGCATCACCGCGCCCCGCACGCTCCGGAGAGCGGGAAAGAGGGCTACGGCCGCGCGTGGGGAGAGGAGGGGAGGGGAGGGCCCCTCGCCGCCCTCCTCCACCCTCCATTACCTTCCCCGGCTCAGAGTCGCCCTCGCCCGCCATGATGAGACAGCGCCTGCCCGGGCCCGCGCGCCCTCCCCCGCCACGCACCAGCGAGGCAGGCGGTGGTGCCGCTCTATCCGTCGCGGCCCCGCCCCATCTCTATGGTGCCCGCGGGGAGGCGGGGGCGGGCGAGCGCGCCGGCGCCATTTTAGGTGTTAGCGCTGAGATTCCAGAGAAATCCTTTGTTCGGTGAAATGGGTCATGGAGTGCGGCGCGCGCGCGCGCACGCGGGCGGGGGGAGGGGCGAGGGGGCGAGGAGGAGGAGGAGGGAGCGAGCAGGAGGAGGAGGGAGCGAGCGCCGCGCTGGCGCTCAGGCCCGTCCCCGTTCGCCCCCGCCCCCGCCATCGCCAACGCCTGCCCGTCTCCGCTCCAAGCGGCCCGCCCGTCCCGCCAGCGCCGCCCGCCGCTGCTGCCCCGCGTAGTCGGGCTGCTGTTCGAGAGTGGCCGCATCTGGCACCTTCACGGGCCCGGGCCGCGTCGCGCGTGGCCTCGGCCCTTGATGCCTGGGGAGGGTGACACGTGTCCCTCTCTGCTGCTTGCTGTCTCGCGGTGCGCTTCGCCGCAGCTTGAGCGCGGGTTGGAGAAGGGCTCCGTGCTCAGTGATGTGCCGTAAGCCCCCGAAGAGACGCCCAGCCTCAGTCAGACGGCCACGGCCTGCGTGAGCTGAGCCATTAAAAGCTAAGCGAGTAATAACAGGACTGAGGGACATAACGTGCTCAGTGAGGAGCACCTGGGAGGAGGAGGTGCGCAGGGACGCCTACACGGTGTGTAGATGGCCTGAGCAACACGGCACTGACAGGGAAAGAGGTTATTTTCAGTGTCGGCCAGAAGCAGCCCTGAATGCTGGAATGTGATCAGGGAAATAAAACGTGCATCAGGTAGACAGGTACCCTGGTGGCAGCAGGAAGGAAGTGAAGGAAGAATTGGTTCCAAAGATGTGCTCTCATAAATGGCCTCGCGTGCGACACGTGCAGTTAAATGGGACAAAAACACGAGTGGGTTCGGTAGGGGTAAGTCCCGCGCTAAATCAGGCAGGCATACTGGAAGTGATCCCTTAGATATGTAATTGTACCTGGAGTAATACTCAGAGGGATAAATAGTGCCTAGGAACATAGGACAGAGTTTTATAGTTCTGGAAGATACTGTTAAGAAATTGCTGCAAGAAAACAAGTCACTGCCTTCTTAGCAATGAAGTATAACGATGAGAGATCTGTAGTATTGCTCATTGATTTAAAAAATAGCATGTCTTGAAACACATGATGTTCCTAGGAGGAATTAGATCTGTTCAGACATTGTTACATACTATTTATATCTCTATCTCTGTATCTATATATATCTATATCCTGTGCTGAAGAAAATGTTTTTTCCACACACTGAAATGTAAATGGATTTGGATCTTCTGCTAATACTTAACATGTTTTCAGGGTTTTGGAAACAAAGTAGTTTCACATATAATCTGCCTCATGTGCCACTAGTTGAAAATTTTTGTGCTACTATACTTTGGCATAAGGTGTTCTAAATCTCTGAGGGAATAGAGACAAGTCTTAATCCTTCTCAGCAGTCCCAATCTATTGGCTGTGTGGAGTGCAGGCCACGCTCCAAATCCAATGGTACACACAGATTCACTGTCCATTTTCAGAAGATCAGTGAGCATTGTTTGTGCATAGTTTATCCTCTTCAATGTGTATTGTGTATCTAGTGCTGCCAACAAAGGACATTTTCTATAATATGTGAAAAACAAAATTGTTGACATCATCTCTCCTTGGAAAAGTTGATAATGTCTGGTTTTATCCTGGTGTTTAAAGGTCACGCCCGGCAAAACTCCCAGTCCAGCAGCAGAAAAGAGGCCACCATGTACGGGACATAGGGCAGTGGACAAAAGGTACTCATGTCACAACAGTGCAGACAGGAACCTGACTCACTGACTTTTCTAGTGCTTATTTCCTTCAGGAGAATAAGGAGTCTGAACTTACATACAAGGACCTCATTACTTCTGAAACAATTTGGTTTGTACTCTCTAGAAGGAGGAAGCCATCATGCAAACGTGGAACTTCCTACCTTTAGCACCTCTTGCCTGCGTAAGTTATTCCTGTGAGAAGTTTATGTAGCCTTGTAGAGAAGCAAGCACCTGCAGAAGATGTGAGTCAGTCCTAAGAAATACATTAAATAGGCAGTATGGATGATAACCACTTCAAGTTGGTGGCTACCATAGGCCTTCCAGACATCTAAGCTTCGGTGAGGTGAGTCCAGCACTTCCCTAAGGGCTGCAAGCTTTCCCTGGATGTGAAGGCTCTCCTCCTTCTCTGGCTATAGCAATGATTACTGCTCTGTCTGTTGGCATCAAACCCTTCTCGGCTTTGCTTTTAGACTCAACACACAGGTGGAGCTGTTCCAAGGTGGGCTGCTGACACCACAGGTGGTCCAGGCCTTCCTCCTCTCTGCTGTGCAATCCTGCCTTCTCCTTTGTACCACCAGCTGTGCCAGCTAATGCACCTGAAAATTAACACTACTCAGAAAGATATTACCTGGCTGTTGTGGTCCCATCAGGGAACAAAAGACCACGATTAGCCTCAAGTACCACAGACCTGAGGATTGCCAAAGGGCAGGGAGGACTGAATTGCCTCTTAAGGTGCAGGACAAAACAGACCAGGCTACTCGGCTTGGGGAAGAAAACAGAAAATAATTTAATGCAATACCAACTAAAGCATAAAACCCCCAAACATAACCAAAACAAAACGACACAGAGTGGTACAACAATGAAGAGTCCGACCAGCCCTTTAAGACCACCTGCTCCCCACTCCTCCCNTCCGGGCACACTCACACGGAGCTGCTGCTGCTGCTGGCTCTCAATTCTGCCGTTGCGATCCATAGATTGCAGGGGTACCGCCTGCGTTCTCATCACGGCTTGCAGAGGGGTCTCTGGTCTGGTGCTACTCCTTCCTTCCTCCTTCTCTGACTGTGGGGTCCACATGGTCGCCTCCATCTTGTACCACCCTTACACCTCCTGCCAGGCACTTCAAATTCCTGTCCCCAGATAGTGATCGCAGAGGCGCCAGATTGGCCCAGCCAGGCCGGGAGGTGGGTCTGAACCCAGGAGCGGGGGTGGGAGAGAATTCAAAAAGCCTTTACCGGGTCTTCACTGCAACCCGCTCCCCCTGTTACCAAGCAAAACCAGCTCCTTGCTAAACCATGACACTGGCCATTGTGAGGGGAGAATTCTTTGGAGAGAGCAGTACAGATTTAGATCAAATTCCTCAAGAAATTGCTCTCTTCCAGGTGTTGCTTGGTGGGTAGCAGGCCATCAGGTTCCTGGGCTGGTAATTGAGGCATGCTTCAAGACAAAATTTTGATGTTCAGCATGACTTTTTCTCTGTCTTCCTGGTCTCCCTGAAGCTACTTAAACAGCAGTCGAGCAATTGCTTGTGGTGACCATGTGCCATTTTTTAAGTTGTGAAAACAAGGGGTGCTTAGAACTGCCAAAAGTTAGGGAGAGGGTGGTTATGCCACTCATGTCCTTAGTTATCACGAGGATGCTTCCAGAGTGTCCTAGTATCAGCTAGGTGGACCTGCTTGGGCAGGGGCATTGGAACGGATGATCTTTAGAGGTCCGTTCCAGCCCCTACCATTCTATGATTGTGTCCTTCTGGAGGAGGACGCTGTGGTACTGGATGCAAGTCTGTAGGGATTATGTGTTTCAATATTTTTGTGACACATGGTTATTATGGCAGCTAAAGAGATACCATGCGGTAGGTTTTGTCCGAGTGACCACCCTTGAGGGGATGGGGCTGGCACAAAGAGTGTGTGCAGGCCGAGGTTGTCAAGGCAGGCAGCAACCATGCTTGTGCAACTAAATGAAAATAAACCCAACCTTTTTTCTCCCCAAGCATTAATGCTAATGCAAATTAAATTTGAACTGCCAGCCAGCTTTGTTCAGAGTTGGCTTTGCTGATCGTTCCTGTAGGTTAACTTTGCCTTATTCCTAACTGCCTGCACAAACGATCTTTTCAGCTGCAAGAGATGTTAATTCAATGTACTTGTCTAAAAGTCAAGGAAACTAAGGGCAGGCCTGTAGTGGCTGTATTTCTTCTGCCAGATCTTTTAGTCTTTTTGTCTTATTCAGGCACTTGATAAAGTGGAATTTAGATTAAAAAAGGTTTATACAAAACATAATTGTTCTAATAGCAGCTATATGGTTAAATGTGAGCTATATTTATAATTCCTTGACTTACTAGCAGCAAATGGACCTGGGAATGCTTCTGACTAAAATCAGATTTTTGTAATTAACCAACATTTTTCATATACTGTAAATTCCTTCTATTTTGTCTGTAAAGCATGTCTTAAAACGCATTAGTGGCAAATACTGACAGACTAAGCTTTCTTGTAAGTCACTGTAATATACTTCAAGCAGATGATGGTGGAATTTATTTCTGCCAGTTTTTGGTCCATTTTTTTAAGTTGCAGCTTTGTAAAATGTAAGACCTAAGTTTGTAAGACTTGTTTTCAGAAACTGAACTCATGAGGAAACATATGCTATTTCTGAAACCAGTCTGAATAATAATGACCTAGTAACCATTGGGCTGTAGAAACAGGAGTGTGGAAGGGAACTCTTCTCTTGCCTCAGAGCGATGCGACTTAGAGTCACAGAATCACAGAATGGTAGGGGTTGGAAGGGATCTCTAGAGATCATCTAGTCCAACACCCCTGCTAAAGCAGGTTCACCTTGATCAGGTCACACAGGAACATGTCTAGGCAGGTTTTGAAAACTTCCAGAGAAGGAGACTCCACACCCTCCCTGGGCAGCCTGCGCCAGGGCTCCCTCACCCTCACAGTGAAATAAGTTTTTTCTTAAGCAGAACTTTTTTTTGGTGGTTTTTCATCTTTTGTCCATTATCTTTAGCCCTGTCAATGGACATTACAGAAAAAAGTGTTGCCCCAACCTCCTGACATCCACATTTCAAATACTTGTATTTGTATTCATGAGATCCCCCCTCAGCCTCCTCCACACTAAACGGCCCCAGTTCCTGCAGCCTTTCCTCATAAGGAAGATGCTCCAGTTCCCTGACCATCTTGGTGGCCCTGCGCTGGACTCTCTCTAACAGTTCTCTGTCCCTCTTGAGCTGGGGAGCCCAGAACTGGACACAGGACTCCAGATGAGGCCTCACCAGGGCAGAGTAGAGGGGCAGGAGAACCTCCATTGACCTGCTGGCCACACTCTTCTTGATGCATCCCAGGATGCCATTGGCCTTCTTGGCCACGAGGGCACATTGCTGGCTCATGTTTAGCTTATTATCAATCAGGACTCCCAGGTCTCTCTCTGCAGAGCTG
>WBNH01001667.1:167600-189437 GCA_013401255.1 Urocolius indicus | reverse complement strand
TCCTGCCTGTGTCAGCTCACACACACACCCCAATACTAAATCTGACAGACTACCTGTCCTCTTTGTATTATTTCAGTGAAGTATGTTTTCAAAATTTGAACAAACTTAATAATACATCAAAACTGCAGCAGTTTTCAGACGCCTACAAGCAGGTTTCTAAGCAATTTAACAATATAAAACCCTACCTTTACACGTTGAAATAACCTCAAACTGTGTGTCTAAAACAGCAGCTGTAGATTCAACTCTATCTGCCGCCAGAATGAAGTGTTCACCGGTGGTTGCACATTTCACAATTGTGTACCTACAACGCAAGTACATATTTGTGATGCTACATAACCACAAACACCATGAAGCTACAAGTTGCTTCAATGCTCCATCTCTAGAAAAACTGTAAAATACGTTTTAAGATTTACATGTGTGATTCACTCTTACACCTCAAAGGAATTCCAAGATCATATCACATTAGGAAGAAGAAATAACCTTAAGCAAAATAATATTAAAGCAGAAATTAATATATTAAGAGAGAGGGAAACAAAGTTTACAATTCTGCCACTTAGGGGAAAAAAACCCCACAAAAAATATGCCTTAAAATGTAATGGTAGTGCAAAACATTTTAACTTTGCTGATAAAATATTGATAAGGACTGATACAGATCACTGAACCAAGGTAAAGACACGTACGCTGAATCTGGCATGTAACAAACTGCTTGATTGGCTGGCACAGTCCAAGGTTGTGTGGTCCAGACTAGCACGCTAGCAGGGGATGATCCATCTACAGATGTAAATTACAAGTATTTTACTTACAATTATAAAGAAAATAAAAGCTAACAGTCTTAAAATCTGTACTGAAGTCATACCTATCACAGAAGCCAGCTTCGGCGGTGACTTCAACAGGGGAAATTTCATATACACAGAACGACTGACATGTTGTTCATTGTAGTCAAGCTCTGCTTCAGCCAAGGCTGTTCTGTGTAGGTGTCAAACAAAAGTTAACACACTTGGAACACGAAAAGCTGTTCATAAAATAGCCTTGGTACAATTTTGAAGACAGAATAGTACATGAATTCTTACTTTGCTGAAGGAGACCAGAACACGGGTTTATAGTCCTGATAAATTAAACCCTGAAGAAGAAAGAGAAAGTTTAAAGATTCAAAACTCATGACAATTCAAAACACACTTCAACAAAAATTCAACATACCTTATCATACATTTTATAGAAGACTCTGAGCTGGTTTGCTTCATACTTTGGATCAAACGTGTGGTAGCTGTTAGCCCAATCTGCCATTACACCCCAACGAATGAAGGCGGATTTCTGTCTCTCAATTGCTCTTTCTGCAAATTCTCTGGCTGAAAGGAATAGTTCCATAAAGCACATGGTTTAGCTCATTAAGGTCAGTGTAAGACCATTTACAACACGTCATTGGTGTCTTTTAGAAAAGCCCGAGTTGAACATACTGAAACTACAGACTAACTACTGATGTATACTAAATAGATTATTATGGCTTAAAAAAAAAACCAAAAACCAAACATTTCAGAGAAGTGGACACATAAAAGGACTCCAAAAAGTAAAAAGATCCAAGAGTGGCACTTTTGTACCAACATGGGAACACAAAGCACAAATGTCTATAAAATATACACATTCTTTTTAAAGAAGAAGTAAAAAAACATGTCTATTTAGTTATGAAGAATCACTTCAAAATGGACTCTCAAATGATGTGAACCAAATAATTGTGAGATTTAACCAGCATTGTTGATCCAAACTTTTCACAGCAAGTGACATATGAAAAATAAGCCCATTTCACTGTCACAACTTCAAGCTAAGGCAGTTTAAATTACTCACTACAAACAGCTTTGCAGCTGAATGTTGGTGTCTTTCAATACATACAGCATTTGAAATTATTTCTTAAAATGAGTTTCCATATAAGGCAGATTAACTTTCTCTGAAAGCATCATCCCTGCAGTTCTGTAGTATTATTACAAACGCAGTCGACAAACACATTTCTTTTTATAATCCTGAGCCAAATTGTCCTGACAAAGCCTGATTTTTACATGCATCCTCTTAGCTGCTAATCAATATCAGCCTTCTATAACCAAAAGAATGTTGACCTAATAAATATGTTTCATGCCCCTACAGAGTTAAGCAAAGCAGAAATCTAAATCCTCTGCCTTCCTTTTGTGTTTTTAAATCCATGGTCAAAGCTATGCACACTCATTATACCAATAAATTAAGCCTGTATTCAATTAGCTCACCTCGAAAGATTACACTGTACTCAATCTGCTTGGCAAATATATCTCATGATCACAGAAAATGTCACCAACAGCTAATAAGAAAGCCCACAATAAAGTATAAAAGCTATATATAAAGCATAAAATGCAAAATTCTAGTAGAATGTACAAATGCTTAAGACAACTTATTCTAGAAACTTATTGCAATCAGCATCTTACCTTTCTGTCGAATTTCCATTGGTGAAAGATTTTCAGCTCCTTTGACTTCTGACAACGCTTTCAACTCAATTGGCAACCCATGACAATCCCATCCTGGCACATAATGTACTTTATAACCCCTCATCATGTAGAAACGATTAGTGATGTCTTTCAAAATCTGGAAAGATGCAAGTGTCAGTTATTGCTTTGGCTCCCCCACCTGGAAAGTCACATTGTTAACAGAGATCTTCCCATTAAAAAAATATAAACCAAACAAATATAAAAGGCTGCGTGATAAATTTACATTTAAGACTGTGCATTTAGGATTTTTCTCGCCCACCCCTTTGTATTTTGGCAGAACTTCAGAGGGCCTCTGAGGAAAGGAATTCCCACTCAGTACAACTGAAAGGTGTAGTTTATAAATTTGCAAGACTTGAAGTGAACGAATCCTACTTGTGCTCATTTTTAAAACGTTGAGCTGGATCTACAGCATTGGCCTAGAGAGTATTACTGGTTTTTGACATAAGTGATCATCTACCACAACTTGTCATTTTCCAGCCTTTGGCATTAGTACTGTGAGAAGCTGTGGGTCATACTTTAAGTCTTTCCCATTTAGAATCATAAAATCATTTTGGTTGGAAAAGATGAACCATTGAGTCCAACCACTAACCCAGCACTGCCAAGCACACCACTAAACCATGTCCCTCAGAACCTCACCTATGCATCTTTTAAATACCTCTGGGGATGGTGACTCCACCACCTCCCTGGGCAGCCTGTTCCAATGCTTAACAACTCTTTTGGTGAAGCAGCCTTAGTAGCACGTGTCATACTGTCACTCCCAGGACTGAATCTAAATGTACCCAAACATATCTAGAAGTAACATTTCAAAGCTTAAATTTACATTTCAGAAGCCATAAACATTTAGACATTGTGGTTCCAAAAAGGACACCCAGATTAAGTAAATTGAGCAAGCTTACAAAATACTCAAAGGAAAACACAATATTTGCAATACACAGCTCAATCATACATTACAATAATATTATTGCATATACACATACAGAAATACACATTCTCCTACATGTTTATGGGTGATACATTCAATACACAAATAAATCACGCATTTAATATTGCTTAAGAATAAATTGCAGGCTGGACCTTCTCTTTTTACTGAAACATTCATATCCTTTTTACTGGACATACCCTTTTTACTGAAACATTCAGCCTCATAAACGAACACTCAGTATATAGATATTATACAATGACAAACGGTACTTATGTCATGGTATAGTATCTGTATCACTATGACATCATTTGCTTTTCAAATACCCAAACATTGAGCACTTTAAAGCGTTATTGATTTAAATGGTAATGGAGAACTGTAAGAAGTGTTTAAAACTTAAGTCAATAATGAACAGGTAAATTCTTACTTTATTTAACGCATGGCCAACATGAGGGTCTCCATTAGCATAAGGTGGTCCATCATGCAGGCAAAATTCCTGCTTTGTCTTCCTCTGCCTTTGCCATGAATACAGTTCCGAGAAACCACATTTCTGTAGAGACAACAAGAAAAGGCCTGAATCATCGCAGGTCTCCCTGCTTCCAGAAAGTTTGGATTTCGGCTAAACAGTAAGATATATAATGAAACAGACAAGTAAACACAGAGAGCTAACTTTTCTAACTCTGTCACAGAAGCCATTAATAGTTTAAAAGTATTGAAAAGCCTGAGGCAGGAACAACATTAAGCCAAACAGGTTTATCCTGGATCTCCACTATCAACAGAGTCGCTACTCTTTCTCCTATTAAACCTACGACGAACTTGGAGTACCCAGACTACAAACACACAGCCAAAGTTTCCGAACCCTTCCACTTTCGCCGGACCCAACTTCAGACGGCTTGGCCAGAAGCTCGCCAAAGCCTAAACCCACAGCACAGTAACCACGGCACACGGCCGGCCCGAAAACAAACCTGCCGCCACCCCTCGCCCTCCTCCCCGGGGCCGGGGCTCCGCTGCCTGGCCCAGCCTCGCCTCGCCTCGCCTTGCCTCTCCTCTCCCCGCCGAGGCACGTACCCCCGGACAAGCCGACCCCAGCCCCGGCCGCTACCTGCTGCGTCTCCAGCTCGGTCTCGGGCTGCAGCCGCCCCGGGAGCTGCGCGGGGAAGCGGCTGTGCGGCAGCAGCACCGTGTCCCGGTACTGCGAGTCCTGAGGGCTCTCCGCCTCGGGCTGCCGGCTGTCGGCCTCCGAGGCGCCTTAGCGCGCCCAGCCCCGTGGGACCCGCGGGACCCGCGGGACCCGCGCCCGCGCCAGCGGCGGCACCCGCCAGGCCCGCAACATCCTCTCGGGCTTCGCTGCGACACGCGCCGCGGAAGCGCTTCCGCCTGCGCGACGGACCGCGCGAAGGGACAAACTGCCCAGCAACGCGTTTTTCTCCGCGCCGCCGAGGCCTCCGGACCGGCCGGGACACGTGGAGGGGACGACGGCATCTGAGGCGTTTCGAGCTGCTTCTGTAAAGGCGACGGCGTCCGCGTGAGGTGCTCGGGGCGAGTTCTTCCGTGCAGAAGGCAGGCGGCGCGGAGGCCGCAGGGCGGGCAGTGCGTGCGGGGAGCTCCCGGCTGCCGCCGCGGGACCCCACCGGCGGGGCTTGGACTTCGCCTACTTGGATTTCGCAAGGGGACCGGCAGGAACGGCTCCTGGCGAGCTCAGAGCGGCCCGGACGCGGAGAGCAGAGGCACGGCACGGCGCGGCGCGGCGGCCGGAGCAGTGAGAGGGACGCTGCCAGGATCACGGCAGAGGCGAGGCTGGGCACGGTGAGTTTGCTGATGCATCAGCAGCCAGAGCTCTGCCCCTCACCTGCGAACACCTACTTTAGGATATGCGATGCTCAACTAAATTGCGTTCTGAGAGCACCGGGCACTAGCGCTAGCCTGGACTACCCTGAAGGTAGTTTACCACTGAGATGCGCAATTGCAAGAGACTCCAGAGCAGGCGCTTTTTCATTTGTTGGCTGTTGGGGTTTTTTTTTTTTTTTTCTTCTCCCCAAATACAAACTGGAAAGGCCTCAAAGCATATCAGCAAAATGAGGCGGTGCAGGATTTTCTCCCTGGGAGTCTGTAGGTGAACTGCGAGGGTACCCAGGCATTCACACTCCCAGTTCTGTTTTCATAGAATCATCTTGATTGGAAAAGACCTTTAAGATCAGTAAGTCCAACCACTAACCCAACACTGTCAAGCCCACCACTGAACCGTGTCCCCCAGCAACTTATCTACATGTCTTTTCAGTATGGTGACCCCACCGCCTTCCTGAGCAGCCCGTACCAGTGTCTAACAACCCTCTGAGTGAAAAAGCTTTTCCTCATCTCCAATCTAAACCTCCCCTGCTGCAACCTGAGTCTATTTCCTCTTGTCCTGTTACTCAGGAAAAGCGACAAACCCTCACCTCACTACAACCACCTTTCAGGTAGCGTAGAGCATGATCACGTCTCTTCTCAGCCTCTTCTCCAGGCTAAACAACCCCAGTGCCTTCAAGTGCTCCTCATTTTCTTATATTATACGGAATGCAAAGTTATCTTTTACCAAACGTGACCAAATTTAATTGCAAGGAAATAGGGAGCTCTAGTTACTTGGGCTTTGAAGCATTCAGAGGCAGAAGTCATAATTTAGTACTTGTATTTCAAGGTATGTTGTGTGTGACGTCCACTTACTCCTTTCGTCAGATGAAATTGTAAATTTGGGAAATGGATGTTTACAGAAAAGACACTGAGATAGCAACATCAACAAATCTTTTATGTTTGTTTTGATAAATTGCAGTCATCCTGCAATTTGAATACTTCAAAGTTAAAATATGTAACATGAACTGGAGAACGGGAACTGAATTTATTTCAGTAGGTATCAGAGCAAACTGATTTGTCAAGTTGAAACGTCAACAATTTACTTGCTATGCAAGGATGGATGATCTTTGAAGGACAAGGTATGTTTTGAAAACAGTATGCAAGTTTAACCTGAGGGATAGTTGGTGTGCAATCTTTGTTAACAGTACAGTTTTCTCAGAGTCAAACTTGCTTCTCTAAAGCAAGCAATATATTCTTGAATGTGTTGTGGAAGTACACACTAGACATTGCCCCATCGGAAAGAACATGCCATAAACAAACTAGTTAACTGGAGATAAAAAAGTTACAGATTGTTAAGGCACCTTTTGCAGTAATAACATACTTAATGCACTACGTTAGTTAGCTACTCTGTGTTGGGGACAAAGGGCTGTTGGACCTCCCTTTTCAGTTTCTCTTACTCAATCTTGTTTTTCATAAGACTATTTTAAGGTTTGCTAGAGATTTCAGGTATAGGTTCACCGCAGAAAGAAAGTATGCTTGTTTGCTTTAAGACTGTCCAAGCAAAATGTGTCTAGGAAACACCTTAGGTCAAACTTCAAGAATGTAAGATAGTATTTCTGTAGTGTTTTCTGAATCTTTTCCAAACTATGAAAACATTTAGTAAATCGAGCCTTTAAAGCAATTAAGTAACTTTTAACCTCAATTTAGAAAGCAGTATCAAATGATTCCATGATTCTATGTGCAGTAAAAGGTCAAATGAAGAATGAGAAACTGAGCATAGTCTTAATTTTCTTCTTCTGAGCTCAGTTCTTTATCTCAAACCCCATCTAATGTGCTAATTTTTTTCTTTCTCTCAAAAGTATACATAGTCCAGTCATTTTCAGTGTGGAATGCACTACATTCAGTCTTCCTTATTCTTGTTTCGCGTGAAGGCATATACTTAGAATAATATCTGTCTTCCCACATGTTACAACACATATTTGCTCTACAATGTTCAGTTGTTTGAGAGCTGCTTTTTGTCACAGGTAGCACATCCAGAATTTCCCCGTAACCACTGTACAGTCCAAGACAGCTGGTGTATGCTCTTTGAGTGTGAACCTTGGCTACTTTACTGGACTCCAGAGCACTTTGCTCTCATCTATGAGCAGTAAATAAACATTAATAGTAGCAACTGTGCTTTTTGAATGTTCTGTACTCTTTCTGCTTCAGAGATCATCTGAATTTAGAAGTACCCATACAGTGTTTCTAAAATGATGAAAAAGTTCTTAAAACAGCTAAATTGGTGATTTTCATCCCTCTGTCATTGCTGTTTGGATTTGCTGTAAAGAGACATGAACATGAGGTCACATCAGTATCATCCACAGTAGCTAGCCTTATCACCTTGTTACATCTTAATGTAGCACGTAGATTTCTCAAGCAAGAAAGGAAAGGTATTTTCTAATGACACGCAATACTTGCTGCAATTGCTGCTAATATTGATTGTGAAGGAAGCCTAATATGCCATCTTCTATGTAGCAGTTAATGAATTCCTCTGTATTTTTTCTAGATCTGCGCTCAAGTGTTTTCTTTGGAAGTATATAATACATGTGAGCCCATCCCCAAAAACATATAATCTACACAAAAAAACCCAAAACCTGACAGAAAAACACAAAAGCAATTAGCTCTGCATTTTAAATAATACAGCATGGTATTACTTCTTTTTTCTTGAGGTAGAAAAAAGCTGAGAGGAACGTATTTGTGAACCTTTTGCAAGAATAGTAGTTACTCTGTTTGGGAACTGAAGGCACTAATGTGTGCTGAGGAACAGATGTTGAAGACAATACAATAGAAAGAGTGACAGGACATGCAATGTTGATGGGAGGAAAGAAAATGTAATAGATTTCTCTAAAGAAATCAAAAATGATTAAAGAAATACAAAAAAGATGTTAAATCCTAGATGAATAGTTTTGCGTTCACATGCAGCGTTTGCAGGATCTGCATATCGTTAACCTCATCTGGAGTACTGTGTCCAGTTCTGGGCTCCTCGACTCAAGAGGGACAGAGAACTTCTGGAGAGAGTCCAGCACAGGGTCACCAAGATTGTCAGGGAACTGGAGCATCTTTCATATGAGAAAAGGCTGCAGGAACTGAGGCTGATTAGTCTAGAATAGAGGAGACTGAGGGGGGATCTCAGGAATATTTACAAATATCTAAATGGTGGGTGTCAGGAGGCTGGGACATCCCTTTTTTCTGTGGTATCTAGCAACAGGACAAGGGGTAATGGGATGAAGCTGGAACACAAAAAGTTCCATTTAAATATAAGAAAAAAACTATTTCACTGTTCGTGTGAGGGAGCTCTGGCACAGGCTGCCCAGGGAGGGTGTGGAGTCTCCTTCCTTGGAGGTCTTCAAGACCCACCTGGACATGTTCCCATGTAACCTGATCTAGGTTGACCTGCTTCTGCAGGGGGGTTGAACTAGATGATCTCTAAAGGTCTCTTCCAACCCCTACCATTCTGTGATTCTATGATTCTATTTTGTGTTCACAGTTACGCCATCTACAAATGTCTATTTTATATTTAAACAAATGAAAAGAGTAGATAACGTTGCTCTCGTCATCCTGTCTGGTAGCATTGTACTTAAGTCTCAGCACAAGCCAACTCTGTAGGTTCAGTTCTAAGAACAACAATCTAACGTTCAAAATGTACAAAAAACGAGTGCTGTGTGTAGAGTACACTGTCGTAATATTCACGATAAAGAGTTGCTGCTGATGCTGCTGCTGTTCTTGTTTAATGCCAGATTTTATTTTAGTGAGGAGAACTAGGCTCACTGCCAGATAGAGCATGAATATTTTGAAAAAATCTTGTCTAAAATAGCTTTACATCTCTGTGTTTGCTAATTGTATTTTTTAAAAAGTGAAAGCTCAGTGGCAGTCACCCACTTTCCCCCTCCTCCTCACCTTAAACTGTATCTGTTTGAAATATTATGTAAAATGATGTAATTTATGTAATTAATTTTCCTTCTTGTCTTCTCTTCAAGAGAGAAATGTATAAGTTTGGGTTTTTGTTTCTTTGTTTCTTTTCAGCATTCAATATGGCTTCTCCAGCTCTGCTTATGCGTGTGGTCGCCTCTGCGTATTCTGTTGCGGAAAAGGCTGCAGCAATTGTTAGAAACGTAATGGCTGCAGGAGACCTGGGGATAGTGGAGAAGGTATTACTTTTACTTTGTTCCTATTTAATTTGCCTTATTAACGTTGACTTAGATACAGATCAAAGTTGTCTGAAGATCAGCAACTGAGGAAGGTTATGTAGTCCTCACCCCTCTGATACAAGAGATATCCCTTATTAAAGGTTTAAAAGAGAATTGTGGAAGTTGTCTTTTGACCAGTATTTTAAAAGAAAGTTCAGACACTTAAAAGAAACAGATCATAATTTTGTCCTGTTTCCCTTCACAAAACACAAGCTTTGGATAGCAAAGCAGAAGTCATAGTAGTGTATTTTTCCCATTAATTTCTGTGCCTGTGTTCTAACATCTGTAGTACAGCTTAAAAGACTGTGCCTCTAATGAATTTTCGATTAGGATAATGCAGTGTTTAGTTTCTTAAAACAAACAGACACTTAGGTTTTATTGTAAGTCACATTTTTCAAAACAAATTTGAAGCTTCAGATTTAATTCTAAATAGAAAACAGAAATTAAATTAGGATAATCTACGTGAAGTTCTCAGCTTGCTGTATATTAGTAAGCTGCACTGAGGATCTTTGTTTTGACTACACTACTAGATTAGGTGGAATTAACTTTTCAAGTTAATTCTGTCATTACAGGTATGTCTGTACATTGAGCTAATTGCCAGCATTTACATTTTTTTTTCTGAGAGTAAGCATTTTCATCCAACTGTGAAGAAAAGCCTGATCTTTTATGGCTGTTATTGTCAGTTCAGACAGTAGATGCAAAAAGACTTTTTCCCCACTTGGTCAATTATTTTTGCCACTATGGAAACATTTGCAAGCAATTGCAAACAAAATTAAAATGATTGAAAGCAATGACCAACAGAAGAGGTTCCAGTGACCTCGGGATTCCTGCAAGCACCTTGCCTAAGGTGGCTGGTAAAGAAAGAGGAAGAATGCAAGAGAGAACCTGTATGAGCCTCTGCTTCACAGTCTAGAGGGAAGAGATGCACAAAACCAGAAGGTGTTGCTTCTGCATCACTCATCCTCTTTCTGTGGTCAGAAAACATCAAGACCTTTTCTAACTGGCCTTACTGAAAGCTTTACAAAACCTTGGCAGACAATGTTCCACCTTTTCCCTCAACATGTTGACCTCCCATCCATTTATCTAGATAAGGAAAAAGAGTTGAAGGAGGGCTCCTCTCCACCCCCTCCTGATGTCCAGTTTTCTTTTCCCCAGTGAACTCGAAGCTTTCCATTTTCATTGCTGCTTCTTGTAGCCTTTTTACTCCCTCCGAGTTGGTAGGTAGACATTTTTGTCAGCTGTTCTCACGTTACTGATGACTGTTTTGAAGAAATACTTTACACAGTTTTATTAGGTTGATATCCTGGAACAAAGGACATTCTCTACAATAACTTGATCTTTTGAGTCTAAACTCTGTGCCAAATGCAACCAAATTTATTAGGGGATGAGAGGGAAATTTCAAAGAAAGATATAAAGTTTCATGAAAACAGGCAATTGGATAGGGACAGACTAGGTTTTGAGCATGCAAAAATTAACTCGAATGTGATTCTAGGTGGAATATTCCATTCCTGTGGCTGGTTTTTGTAGCTGGATAAAACAATTTACATCTTGTCACCGAGTAACATACAAGCAGATAAAAATTTTCATAGAATCATAGAATGGTAGGAGTTGGAAGGGACCTTTAAAGAACATCTAGTCCAACCTCCCTGCAGAAGCAGGATCCTGGGCTTGGAAGAAGTGGTGCTTGAAGATTGACCAGCTCCCTTGGTTACTCTTGCTTGATTCAACTAAGATGCAGGTCCTTGGGTGAACTGGCTTTCTTAATTCCAGTGCTAACAGAAGTATTTCTTAGTAGGATTCTATCTCTGGACCTAAAGGGCTCCTCCCCTCCCAGACACATGAAGATTATGGTAACAAACTATTAATAAATTACCCACTGCCACCACATAGCAGGTTACTAATGTTTAAGAAGTTACTGTAACCTATCTGGCAACATATGTTTGACTACACTGCATCTTTTGGAAAGGCTTTGAGTAATTGCTTCACGTCATCTTGAGACACCAAATCCACTGTTCCCTCTCTTGCTTGAAAAAAATGTGTGGGTGTTGCTCTCCAGTTCAATTTCACTGGTTAGCTTCTGGCCCTCACTGTTCCTTCCCCACTAGACTAAGGAACTATTCACTATTTAGAAGTTTATATAATCGTTTGTTTATTTTTTTAAAATAAACACATTAGAGTAATTAGACCTTTAAATCAGCTTTTGCAGATACCTTCCTTATGTTTCATCTGTTTCCTAATTTGCTATATCTCTCCAGTAGCCTTCAAATGTTTTTCTTGTTAACTTGTTTTTCCTTCTTCTTGTATACCTAGGTTCATACTTGTATTATTCTCTACATAGTGTAGTATTTGCACAAATACATATTCAGTACAGTTGCACCAGTGCACCAGAAGAATGCAACATACGTCAATATTGTTCTGATATCATACCAGTCTATCTTAGATTGGGAGTCTACAGGGAAACTGCTTCTTTCAGGTTTTAGTTTTTCTCTCTCAAGATCACTTACTAGGTCAATGACTTATCAAATTAGACTTCTTTCTCATTGCAAGGTAGATATTCAGAATTACATACAGGCCATTGTACTGGGTTTTGGCTTAGGGTTTTGTTGTTGCTTTGAAATACACAATTTGCCATCCATTGTTTGACAGACTGGAGCCAATGACTTGCAAACCAAAGCTGACCGACTGGCACAAATGAGCATTTGTGCTTCTCTGGCACGGAAGTTTCCCAAGGTGACAATCATAGGAGAAGAAGTAAGTACTTACCTTATTACATACTAACAGTTTAACTTGCAGTGGAATTTGCTTTGGCAGATTTTACAAAATCTTCTGTTTGTTGGATTGGGGGGGTGTTGGACTAGATGATCTCTAAAGGTCCGTTCCAACCCTGCCATTCTAGGATTCCATGATTCTATGATTTCCAGCCCATTTTGTCTTGCCATTGCATTAGCTTTGTCAAGCAAGCTGCAAGCAAATCCACAGTTCTAAGACAAGTTGAGGAGAGCCCAGTATCTTTTTCTAATAATTCTGATAATCCTTTTGTTAGGACCTATCCAATAATGAGATAACTGAGGAATTAATTGAAGATGGTCACTGTGAAGAAATACTGAAGAAAGCTTGTCCTGCTCAGTACTCAGGAATTAAGGAGGAAGAGGTAATATGGTAATGCTATACATGTCTGTAGTGGGTCTGGGATGGTAGTGATTTTCCACAGTAGCTCTTGCAGTGCTGTGCTTGTTGTTGATATCAATATTATGACTACCGCTCGCATAACATCAAGGCTGTCCCTCCAGCATTCCTTCCCCCACCTTCACCAACAGCGGCGGGTGGGCGCGATCTTGGGAGGGCCCATGGCTGGAACAGCTGACCCAGGCTGACCAAGGAGATATTCCATACCATATGACGTCAGCTCAGTAATATAAACTGGGGGAGAGGAGCAGGAGGGGGAGGCAAGATTCATTCTGGGCCTTCCAAAAGCAACCGTCACACGTACTGAAGCCCTGCTTCTCGGGAGGTGGCCGGACATCGCTGCTGATGGGAAGTAGAGAGTAACAGCTTTATCTGCTTCGCTTTGCTTCTCACGCGCGCACGGCTTTGCTATTTCTATATTAAACTGCTTTTATCTTAACCCACAAGACATTTGTCTTATTTTCTCCCCTTCTCTGGCTTGCTGAGGAGGTGGGTGATCAAGTGGTGTGGTGGGTGCCTGGCATCTAGCCAGGGTCAAACTACCACAATGTCTTCATATTTTCTGCTCTATCTCAATTACGTGCTGATTTTAGCTAAGAACACATTAAGAAAAAAGGTTATTTCAGTGTTGCCATTTTTTTCTTTTTGGTTTGAAAACTGAACTGTGGTCATGAGAATGATAACCTGCAGAGCTGGAAATACTGCATATCCCTCTGCACAATAATGGGAAATGGAAATTTGCTTCTTACAGCTCATCATTCAAATTTATTTGGAAGGAATCTACTTTAAGCATAAAAAACGTAATCTTCATGTTCAGTTTAAACCTTAATACCTCTATTAAGATATTTGCTGACAAGTTCCAGAAGTGAGTTTTTAAGCTTTGTTTGTGGTAACATAGTATTGTAGGCTTCAGTCATAACACAGTGTTAAAATTTTCCTTACTACTGTAAGGAAACAAAAGCAACAAACTAAAATATGTACTTTGCATGGTAATTTACATGATTTTAATTTGTTAATTTTCCTTATTTTTTTATTTTTAAAGCTTGTAATATGGGTTGATCCTTTGGATGGAACCAAGGAGTACACTGAAGGTTGGCTTTTCTTTTAATTCTGGCAATGTAATAAAGTAGCACGTTCAGTGTAGTTTTATAAGTTACATATTGAAGAAGAGACTGAGGGGGATCTTATTAACATTTACAAATATCTAAAAGATGGGTGTCAGGAGGCTGGGACATCCCTTTTTTCTGTTGTNCAACCTGATCTAGGTTGACCTGCTTCTGCAGGGAGGTTGGACTAGATGATCTCTAAAGGTCTCTTCCAACCCCTACCATTCTATGACTCTATGATAAAAATGAACCATTCTATGATTCTATGATAAAACATACATTATTGTTTCGTAAGGCTGATGTTGTTTCTGTACTTTTTTAGTTCTATTGAATTTTTTAATCTTCACATTCAGTTTAACCAGTATTGAACATTCCTGATGGGGTCCTGTGTGGCCACCTATTTTTATCATTTCAGAGAGCAAAAGTCTGTCTAAAGTTGCTGACAGATTGTCTTAAATTTTTAGTCAAACTTGAAATTCAGCATATACTTTGAATTGAGGGACGAAATCTCCCATTCTCACAGGAATATGCTCAATTATATGTACATTCTCCTCCTAAAAATCCCCAAATATGTCAGCTCTATTTGTAGCCCTTTCAACATAAAATTCTTCCTGTAACTAAAGAATTATTATTTAGGGGAAGGTAACTGTTTTCAGCGAAGTCTTATTTTGTGTCCATACAAGTAGACCCTGAAATGAAGAAAAAAAAGGAAAAACCTCCAAAACCAATATGCTGAAATAGCCTCCTGCTGTACTGTTTGGTTGTTGATTAATATGAAAAATCCTTTAGTCAGATTTGTTTCCCTTTTTTCAGGGAAAGAGACGTACAGCTTGTCAACACATGGCTAGTTTTGAATACTACTAAAGAATTCACACCACAGTCATAGAAGAATGTCATCATATACCGCTATGTAGTTGTGTCTTTAAACTTTTTTCTCGTTATGTGTTAATTGCAACATAGTTCTATTAAGATAATTCGATCTGGGGCACTGTTTCTGCAGACCTCAAGGCTAAATGACTAAAAGATTCTATCAACCAACCTATTACACCTGAAAATCCTGATTGGTATTTGCATTTTTAAGATATCACCCTTCGTGTCAATTTGTGGACTTTTATTGAAGGTTTACATTTTATATACACTTTCTCTTTTTCAGACATAACTACATTCTCATTATTTCTGTACAGGTCTCCTTGACCATGTAACAGTTCTTATTGGAATTGCTTATGGAGGCAAAGCAATAGCAGGAGTTATTAACCAGCCGTATTACAACTACGAGGTATTAAATGCATCAATTTGTTTGAAAGCAGGAGGTGATTTCTGTCCCTTCTAAGCCATTTCTAGTTAGCATGTCTTTTATCTGAAAAGAAGCATGTAGGAGAGTTCATGTTGTAATGTAAGGTGGTGTAGTGTTTTTTTTTTTAAATATATATGATTATGAATGTTGGTCTCTGGGAACTGAATCTCAGGGACCTACTAACAGCCATAGTGAACCTTGAGGCTTGTATAATACACTAATACAGCATATACTACATACATACTGTACATATTACTACAATACATATAATGTACATACTGTAAAACAAGTACAGATAGATGCTTTTGAAGTCTTTGCTAGAAATTCTTTAGTAAATCCATGCAATAGGTGCATTTGTGATGTGTAGTAACTGCCATAAACCTGCAGCCCTAAATAAACTAAGCACACTTGTCGCTGACAGCTGGGTTAGAGTGTATCAGACAGGTTTCATGGGTAAGTCCAGGATGGCCAAACTGCAGGCATTTGCACGTGTTTGGGCGTTATTTCAGTATTATCTGTGAGTGAGGGGCAAGCTCATCATGCAGCCTGATCATCATCTGATGATGCATAACATCAGCTGATTTTTTATGTTCTGTGCAATACGTATGAAGAAACATTTAAACTGACGAGATATTTGCTGTTACAAATGGTGCCTGAAATACAGAAATACCCAAATACTATTGTATCAGGCATTGAAGGCAGGATGTAATGCACCACCACTATGTCACAGCTAAGAAAGGGGTAAATGATATTGCCTTAGGAGAGCGAGCCAATTTCTCAATCTGGGTTCTAGAGCAGTTCTTTTTAAAGGCCATTGTTTAACTGTATAACCCAATACACCCTGATATACAATAATGTCTCTAGGTACTCCTTTCCATTTGTGCTTTAGTGGCCGATCGCTATGATTAACCATCACCTGGACCAGTATATCTTTTTCATAGGCAGGAGCTGACGCTGTGTTGGGCAGGACAATCTGGGGAGTCCTGGGTATAGGTGCCTTTGGATTTCAGCTCACAGAAGCACCTGCTGGGAAACACATCATCGTTACTACCCGTTCTCACAGCAATACCCTGGTAAATGACTGCATCAGTGCACTGAACCCAGACACTGTCATCAGAGTTGGAGGAGCAGGAAACAAGGTATGAAAACCCTAGCTATTTTGGTTTTAATGGGAGGTTGGTACCTTTAGAAAAAGAAATAACTTGCTTACCTGTATGGATGTACAGGGGTGTCCTCCTTCCACCACAGCACAATTTCTCTTCTTAGCATGTAGTCTGCTGTGAGGCAGAGAGAATTTGATACAGGCGTAACAGTGGCCATGCTGGTCATGGCTGAGGTTCATCCTCCCCAGGATTTTGTTTCTAGAGGAGAAAATAAAAATTTGCAAGACCAGAATGACCAAATGGGGGCATTTCATTAATATTTACAAATATCTAAATGGTGGATGTCAGGAGGTTGGGGCATCACTCTCTTCTGTTGTATCTAGTCACAGGACAAGGGATAATGGAAAGAAGCTAGAACACAAAAAGTTCCACTTAAGCATAAGGAAAAACTATTTACTGTTTAGGTGAGGGAGCCCTGGCACAGACTGTCCAGTGGGATTGTAGAGTCTCCTTCTCTGGAGGTTTTAAAACCCACCTGGACATGTTCCTGTGTGACCTGATCTAGGTGTACCTACTTGAGCAAGGGAGTTGGACTAGATGATCTCTAAAGGTCCATTCCAACCTCTTCCGTTCTATGATTCTATTAAATGCGAATTCAATTTAATAAAAATTATTAGACATTTCCTCCTGTTCATGTTAACACAGTTTTTTATTCAAACTATCTAGCAGTGCATGTGAATACAGACAAAATAGAAGCCCAGAGTGGTATTTCCTTCACAAAACTTATCTGCACACAGGGAATACTCACATGCTATGGTTTTTAAAGCTTACTCTTGTCATAGGTGGCAAAAGCAGACCCTCCAGTCTCTTCTCCAATGTGTGCAAGTCCCAAAAATAGCACCATGGCAACATGGACAGTTTCCATCTTTTTTTTTTTTTTCAGTACTTGCAGAAGATGTGAATTCTTGTTCCTGAAAATGAAAGCAGATTTTCATCCTATAGGCTGTAGTTAAAACAATCCAAAGTAGATAATTCAGAATGGTAATAGAGTATAGCTTTCTAAATCTTAATGTTATTTCGTGTAATATTAGAAAGGAAGTAGCTGGTGTTCATTTTCTGACTCTAAGTACATAGAATTAACTGATCTAACCTCCATTTCCTGGTGTTGCTTTTACCCATTTCTAAATGCCTAGAACGTTTGCAACGATCACCACTCTCTATTCATTACAGATCATTCAGCTTATAGAAGGCAAGGCATCTGCTTATGTGTTTGCCAGTCCTGGATGCAAGAAATGGGATACATGTGCACCTGAAGCTATTCTACATGCTGTGGGCGGTAAGCTAATAGCATTTAAAATAAAAAAGATGAGTGAAACTGCAGCAATTTCAAGTTATACATTTCATAGGAAAAAAGAATTTTCAAATGTGTCTTTGGAAAGAAAAATGACAGTACGTATGTATTTTTAACTAGTCACAATTCACTATGAGTTTTGAGCCATTTGAAGTCAACAATAACTACAAAGTGATGGCAAATTATGTTCTGGAAAGCATGAAATGATCTGTTTTGCCTGGACTAACGGCCAAATAATTAAAGCTGAATTCCAAAATTTTGGGCATATTAATATTTTCCAAACGTGTCTTTTTTTCCTGTTGGTTATTATTTCACAGTAAATTCACACTGCCCTACTAACTGGATATAACAGTTTATTATTAGTGACATGTTATATGTAGAGATTGCATTATTTAAAACAACAAAAGTAGGACCAATCATGCAGTTGTCCTTCAGATGTAAAAACTCCAAAACTGAGTCATTCATGTAATTCAGTAAAATTAGTGGTCTCCAGCCAACATGAGCCCCTTCACCTTAGAAAACTTATGAAAGTTCCCACTGACAAGAATTTGAATGTAAGCATTATTATACTTTTTCTGCTGGTCACGCTGATAGACCTTTTACCACTATGTGCTCAAATGGTGGGTTTTGAACTCCCTAGATTCTGTCAAGCAAGGATAACAGGCTTCATAATAACATTATTTAACTCCTCTGCAGTCTCTGGTATTGGTAACTGGGATAGCTTTAAACAGGTTAGATCAGGCACAAAACCCCAACCAATCTGGGGCAGTACAGCGCTGTATTTAGCCTCCCTGTTATGTAGACATCTCGTGGTTAAATTAGCTTGCATAACGATCTGTGTTGCTCTTGCTAAATGATTTCTAGAAACTAATTTAAAACCAGCTGGGGTATTATTATGTTAGGGTTTGTTGTATAGACTTACCCTGGATTTTAGTTGAACTGAAGATTTGTCTGATGGCCAATGTAAAAACTACTTAGGAAGCATTTTAATTAATCCATAAGAGAGATGCTATTTTTCTTTTCCTTAAACATAAGGAATTTAAATATTGATGAAAGAAAATAAAACCCTTGGTTATTTGATTCCAGTCAACAAAAAACTGTTCCACTTAAACTAGGAGCAAAGATTTCTCATCTCAAGACAGGCACATGTACACCGAAGACTGTCTGGTTTTTGTTACGTCAGTTGTATTAGTAAAATAGAGAATATCTCCAACCCCTGTTTGCTGCAATATTTTTTTTTCTTTTGCAGGCAAGATAACTGATATCCATGGAAATTCATTTCAGTATAACAAGGAAGTGAAACACATGAATTCAGCTGGGGTCCTTGCCACTCTGAGAAATTATGACTACTATGCCAGTCGTATTCCTAACAATGTTAAACAATCCCTCGTGCCTTGAAGCGGCAAAGCATCTTTACTTGGCCTGGAAGGCTAAGAAAGCGAGCCTGGAGAAAAAAGAAAGCCAGAAGATAACTGAGCCTGAGATTTTGTTCCATAGAATCTGAACTGAATTCTTACATTAAGGTGTTCAATAATTTCAAAATTACATACAGAATCTCTAGGTATGTGTTGGACCAGATTGTTATGCTGTGTTTAGCAGACAACATCAAAACAGTTGCATTTCTTCAACAGTTGTTTTCCATACTCTTTCGGAGTATTCATTCTTCGTGACTATTTGCTTAATATACTTCTGATCATAACAGTACAGTCCAAAAATCATCTTAATCTTCAGCACACAAAATCACGTTAGGTCATTTACCTGATCTTGCTCAATGTTTACTATTGTATGTAGTCCACAAAGGTTCATTGTGTTAAGTACAAATGGACTAAGAATTTGTCTGGATGGATTAGCCCATTTATCATAAAGTTGACAGGTTTGATTCTTAGAAGTGAATCTTAGAATTTTTGCGATGACTGAGATTGCTATCTGGGGGGAGCTGGGTTGTCCCAAGTTATGCAGGAACCAAGACACAGTCCAGCTGGGCCTCTTAAATCCCAAACAGGGGTTCTCGGATCATTGGATTCACTGAGGATACAGCAGGGTTCAGCACACCTTGGCTGAGGAGAACCCAAGGAAACTGCAACATGAGGAGTTCCCAGCACCTTTCTGATATCTGAAATGCCTGTGTCATGGTCTGTGTGACCTCAGTCTTGGAGAGCTTTGGGAAGCCCATGTTACTGTCATAGGTGGGGACAACAGAAATGCCATAACTTGAAATTTTTCATGTCTGAATTTTGAGAGAAACAAAGTCCAGGAGCCTTTCCAGTAG
The DNA here is from genome assembly GCA_013401255.1 of Urocolius indicus. Lineage (NCBI taxonomy): Eukaryota > Metazoa > Chordata > Aves > Coliiformes > Coliidae > Urocolius > Urocolius indicus. The sequence continues at coordinate 169,652 of WBNH01001667.1, read as the reverse complement.
TCCCAAGAGTTGAAGAATCTGACAGTACCACCTCCCCATCCTGTGGAACACAGTCATGTTAGGGGAGGGGAGAAAGCAAGGGACAAAATCACCTAAAATGAATTTAAAAATTGGAGAGCCTGTTTTGGTCAACTTTGCTGTAGGTAGGAAAGCAGGATTCAACTATTCACTTGAATACAAAATTTACAAGTAGTAAATTAAATATGACATATTACATACATTTACTTAAGAATCTTCAGATTAGATCATTTCCTCACAGTACGGGAACACCAATATGACTTCATTGGCTTAAAGCTATCTCTATTTCCAGAGAACAGGAACATCTTGATGCTAAAAGGTATGATCAAGACGGCTAACTCCTGCTAAAATGTTGCCGGTTCCCCCATGTGCAGACACGAAAAAGGACCTAAGGAGGCTCTTTGCTTAGCGAGGTCAGCTTGTAACATTTACAGATACATTAGCAAGATTATCACATCAATTTACAGATAAATTAGCAAGATTATCACTTACATCATTCTGTCATCAGCAACCAGTCAATAACGCTGTCATGACACTGGATTAAAGCTGCATATATAGGAACAACACATGCTTCTAATCCTTTCATCTGTAGCCTACCTTTCCTCTTTCTCAAGCACATGGCTAGGAAGAGCACACAAGACAGATTCAGCCTGCTTTAATTAGAGCCTTCTTCATATTTTGACCCATTACAGAACCTTATAATCATTTTGCATATTTATTGTGACTAGAGTTTGGACCACATAGCAAGTACAGGTTGAATTTCACAGAATACATAATTCTCATCTTCTGCAGGATTCTTAGATATGCATGCTTTAGTATTCACATCAAAACCTGTGTGTGAATTTGCAAAACGCATTAAGGTAAAATGTAGAATGACTCAGAACACACAAAGCCTGCCTTACTAAGTCCTTCTGTATAATCATTAAAACACACAGGCAAACAGAGGGAGCACTGATGGTAATTTTCATCAATATCTCTACATTATTTTTTCACCTGAAACTCGCTGTTTGAAAATTTCCTCAGCATAAGCCCCTTTCTAATTCTGCTGTAATGTATCTTTCTACTCATTTACAGCTACTACAATGGAAGTAGAATACACATGGCACACACCAGTTTCTACCTTATGTGTAAAGACACTTATGCGTGGAATCACTTTCCATGCTTCCAAAAAAAATGTAAAACTGGAAAATATTAAGGAAATCGGAAATAACCTGCAGCAGCAGGAACCAAGGATAAAAACCAGCATGTAAGGTGCAGTCATGCTCTGGCTATACTACGCCGCCTGCACAAAACAGTACTGGTCCACCAATCAAGCGTTTGGTAATTTCTCTGCTAGCACATTAGGTGCTATAGTACCATCTATAAAATAGACGGGGGAATAAAAAAGTGCAGTGACAGTGCATTGTCCTTGCAACAATGTGAACTTGAGTCTTGTCTCCTATAAAAAAAACTGCTGACGCTGCATTTCCCCCCCCCCGCCTAATTCGTTCCAGGCCCTTTTTTGTTCCACCGCAAAAATCTGCGCGTGTGAGGAACGTTACATGCAACACTCTGCAAACCCAGACGAGTTAAACTGCCTTACTCAAACGCATGGGGCAGTGTTGCACCCTTTGTTTTGTTCGTATCGTTAGAGGCAGGAAAGGGATCGAAACGATCTCCACGGCTGCTCCTGGGTATCTGAGCGAAGAATTCTTACAGTTAACTCCTGCAAAGCCCCAGGGGAGGCTCAGAGCAGCTGGGAGAAGAAAAGCACCGGCCGCACGAGGCCAAGGCACGCTGAGGAACAGCGCAACCCGCACACGGCACCCCCGGGAACGCTTTCACTGGGGAAACCGCCGCAGAGCGGGCGGGTCACGGCCCCCGCCGGCCGGGAGAGCCCTGGGCAAACCCCGCTAGTCTCCTCCCACGGCATCGGCATCGGGGCGACGCTGGGGCGGCCGCAGCGCCGCCGGCGGCCCCGCCCCCCGCCCCCGTGGCTTGTCCCGCCGGAAGGGGCGGGGCGGGAAGGGGCGGGGCGGGGCCTCGCTGAGCCGG
>WBNH01001667.1:138220-167414 GCA_013401255.1 Urocolius indicus | reverse complement strand
CCTCTCCTTTGGTTCCGGCGCGGTGACGGCGGCGATGGCGGCGCTGAGCCTCACTGTCAACGCGGGCAGCCCCCCGCTCGGTAAGCGCGGGACGGAGTTTCCTGCTCCCCAGCTCCCGCTCCCTCGGGGGAGCCCAGCGGGACGGTGTCCCCTCCCTTCCCCTCCCCGCCCGCCCCGGTGCGCGTGGCGGCCGCCGCCGTTGCATCGTTCGGCGCCACGCGCGGTGCGGCGGCCGTCCCCGTGCGCGAGGCCGGGGGAGGCACGGACGGAGGCCCCGTGCCCGCTCTTCCCTCTGCTGCGCGGCCTTGGCACGGGCGCCTGAGGCGGCCCGCGGGTCCCCGGCGCGCCCGGGGGAGAACCCGCCGCCGCTGAGCGGGGCCGGTGGGCGCGCCGCTGGGGGGTATGTGCTCCCGCGGAGTCCTGCTGGCACACCAAGTGCTGACGAGGCGCTGGGCTCCGCGCCGGCTGCTCCGCCGCGCCTGCCCGGCCCCGGTCGGAAGAGATCGAGCAGGGCCGGTCCTGCCGCCCTCGAGGCGCCCGCTCTCTTTTCGGCAGCTTGTTTGGACAGTGAGGACAGGTGCTGGCGCTTGATGTAACGCAGGGCTGAAGAAACTGAGTCATCGGTAGGCTCTTCAGTGATTGAGCACGTCGGAGGCTAAATTTTCAAAGCAGCCCTAGTTCGGGTCGCCTGTGTGTGAGCTCTGCCTAATTGCAGTGATCCTTCGTGGTCGGTTCTAATCTGCTGCGAAGACTCGGCTCCTCTGGGGACCTGGCTCAAAGTTGCACCGCAAAATCTTGCTTTTTTCAGTTGCTCGGCTGTCGTGCGATGTTATTTTGACTTTAAAAATGTGACAGTCTCCTTCATTACACTTTCTCATGTCTGGAAACAGCCTTTTATACAAATTCCATACCATTTTTCCATTTTTCTCCAAACTATTCGAAATACATTTTCTTCCCATTCTTCATCTTAGTTTGTTGATTTCTTTTTTTTTGGCGCTGTTATTCCCAAATGTGTCTCAGTGTTGAATACAACTTGCACAACTACTGGTTTAAGGTGTAATAACATGTAAGCTTTAAATAACGTTTTCCCTGGTACTTGTTTATACTGATTTAGTAGAAAAGATACGACACAATATGAGCTGTGGTTAACGTGGGTTTAGGGGCTTTGGAGGACTCTTTTTTGTGATAGCTGCTGAGTGGAACTAGAGATATCATTCAGGAGATTACCTAATTATATCAGAAATATTACTTATTACAGATTAAACACTTTGGTAAACACTTGTATCAAGAAGACAAGTACACTCATCCTATTTGTTGTAGTACTTTGTACTAGTACATTGTGGCTGTGCACTGGGAAAACTGTAGTAGCTTTTGATGTCATTAGTATTAATTACATAGCTTGGTGTGCATAATACTTGTCATTTTCAAAGCATTTCCTTGCACGTTATTAAAATACTTACGTGACTTACAAACACATTGCATAAAGGACGTCATTCTGACTTTCACAGATGGGTAACTGAGGGATGGGAAGAACAACCTTGACTTAGTGTTGATAAAAGCTTAATGCCACAAGAAGGGTTTTCAGCTGAGCAGAGGTGAGACCTAGGGAATTCCGAGCTCCAGTGCCTTGTATTTAGGCCAGTGTATTAATAGCTTACAACATCATCTGCCTTGTGTACTGTGTGTGTGGTCTAAGGAAGATACAGTGCACACCATTCTGTAAAGTCTGTAATAGGTTATATGCTTTCCAAGACCTAGAGTATTATCCTTTAGCTAGTTTGTTGAAGTATTTGCCTGTGCAAAAACTTACTGGCTTTGTACGTGCTTCTGAGCAAAGCAAAAGAACACAAGCTCTTCTACTTACGCTCAGCAGGCTGAACCTGGACCAGAGCCAATCCAGAAATACAGCCCAGTTAGCTAAGTGCTGTGAGATGCTTTGTTGTGCTATAGAGCATCAAGATCAGAGCAGGTTTGCATTAAGGCACTTTGATTACGGGCAGAGCTGTCTTACAATTGATGATTTAGCCTAAAAACTTCAGTAATTCTTTTCTTTCCAGAGGCCATCCTTTACTGTCTCTGGTGAATTACTTGCTCTGAAAGCCACATGTAAGCTTTTTGCATATTTACATGGGTAGAGTTTCTTGATCTTGAATGTCTCATCTTTTCATAAGCATTAAATCAGGTTAAAAATAGTCTCATTTTGTTCGGAAAGTACTGGTGTATTCAGTAATTGATCTCCTTTGCATATGTCAGGGCTGGGATGGAGTACATGACTGTTCAATAATTAAAAGCAATTTGATTACATGCTCTACATATATTGGGGGACAGAACTAATTTTTACAATATGCATAGGAAGCAAAATGTATTGTGGCTGACACTTGCTGAGCTCACTGCAGGCTACTGTGTGTTGGATCTTATCAATTTTAAACTGTAAGAATTGCCAAAAATAAGCTTTTTGTATATGAGACTGAACGTTGATTTCTTCCCTGGGCAATCTTACTTGATGGAGCCAATTCAGTCACTTGGTCCTATTTGATAAGAAATGTAACTGGTTTGTTGCTACTATAAAAGATGTATTTCCTGGAAGAAAGTTCAGTATCTTTTTGTCTTGTTTTTTTAAAGGAGCTCTGCTGACAGTGGAGCATGCGAAGAATGATGTTGAAATTTCAGTGGAAGAAGGCAAAGAAACCGTCCTCCGTGTGTCCGAGTAAGTGACTTTGCATCTCCTTCTAGCTTTTGGTCAGCATTTTTAAAAATCACATGGTTGTAACATTGACCTTTTCAGGTAGGAGGGAGAGAAGAATACAGTTTAATCACTGTGTTACTGATGTCTCTTTGGAGTACAGACAAAACATTTACAATATATTATAAACTTGCTCTTTTGAGGTGCCATGGATTATCAACAAAAGAAAGGACATTTTTATATTAGGCAAGATTGGTATGCAAGATTTATTTGGCTTGTACATATGAATTCTAAAGGTTTATATGGCATTATTTTGGACTCACTGCTGCATATAGGTGAATGCAGTTATCTCAGAAAGCATCAATTAACTATACCATACTACCTGGTGTATCCATCTGCATCCTGTAGAAAGTCTTGGAAATGTGTTGTAGAAAGCTGTTGTCTGTCCTTCTAAGACTAGTCTACCGTTGGAATAAATATTTTCAAGTTTGGGGGATTAAGGTGGCTTTCATGATCTCAGAAGGATCACTTGCGTATCAGAAATGCAGGACTGGTGCTCATCGTTTTGGGAAGCTGTGTTGTCGTCTTGGATTCCATATCTGATAAAATACCTGGATATGTGCAGAGGAGATAACAGTATATCTTAAGTACCGCTGACATATGAGTAGAAATCTCTGGTGTATCTACAGTAAGCATATTTTGACCCATAAACTTTGCAGTCTTGTAGTATATTAACACTGTAATGAGTTTGGAATTGTTGATAAGTGGATCATTTCAGTAGAAGGTGCTGTTAAAGCCACCAGTGTATCAAAAAATGGTATGCCTGCACGTCTGTAGAAAAAAGCAGCACAGTATTTCAATGTGGAGTTTCATAGATCTTGGCTTGATCCTCATAAATTAACAGTGACTGAGCTCTTTCACTGTCTTCTAACCTTAGGGAAAGAGCTTGTTACTGTGTATTTCTGCAAAAAATAAAAGCACAGGGTGATCCACAATCTTCAATCGTAACAATCGTTTTACTGTTTGGAAATATTGCATTCTGTTCAATATGTTGGACTTGAACTAGGTACAGCTTCTTTCCCTACTGTAATCTCTGACTTTTATGTAATTTTTTTTCTTCTGTGCCTAGTGATGACACAGAGTTTGTGATTTTTGAATTGAATCAAGAGAAATGTGACAGGTTCTATTGGGACTTAATTGGCACAGCATTAATAATTTTCAGTGTGTGTTATGCCCATGTGGGATGCAGCTTATGTAACAGTCGATTGGATATGTTTTTAGTTGCATGACAGTTGTCCCCTTAAGCAGCCTTAGTCAGATGTTGATTTCATTTTCTGTTCACAGTTTAGACGGTGTGTGTGTGTATGGATGCATGAACATGTTCCTTGGACACATAGGGATGATCTCAGAATAATATAAATCTATATACTTGTCCTTGAAATAATGTTTTATTTTATTAAATTACTTCATATCCTTCCCACTGCATTGCAAAAACACTCATTTTTATCTATAATGGAAGTTGTAGAAATGGAAAGCAAAAACTGTTCCTCTGTACTTTGGCCACATGTGGATAATCTCTGGAATTATGGTTCCATCAAATGGATTTTTTTTTGTGTGTTAGTGTCCTCACATACCTGGTGTTAGATTATGTTTAAGAAGTTATTGCAAACCTCAATATTGCATCGATTTTGTTTTTTTCTCTTGCTTGGTTGTACAATCATTTAAAAAATGGATTCTCTTAAAGTCTGTTAAAAGTGTGTCTGTAACTTGAGAGGCATCAGCTGAACTCATATCTCAACTAATGCTTTTGGTAAATGGATTTCATGGCATCAATTCTGCTGAAGCCATCTTATTTTGGCATGACTTGAAATTCACTTGGGATGTATCAGACTTTGATTTTTTTTTTTTTTTTTTTAAACCATTAGTTCTAATGACTTGCACAAGAATGAATGTTTTACTTGCTGTTTTTCCAGGTTATATTTTGAGGTGCAGTTAAAATCTGGTGACAAACATTTGAGATAACTAGCTGAAACTTAACTGTCACCTAGTTAGCTGAAAAGTCTTACGGTGATGAATTTTTATTTTAAAGGTTATTTTTGAAGCCTTACTTTCAAAACTTAATGTAGTAATAGCTCCAAAACAAACCACTCTGGCAAATGCTGACAGCTTTATGGAGTGTTTCAGTATAGTTGCATCTTAAAAGATTAGAAAAATGCAGTATAGCTCTTGTGAGCACTGAATATGCTTAGGCAGATGTATCTAAATGCTGCACAGAATCATTTTGTAATGCTTTTTAAAAATTATTTTTAATAACAATTTCTTACAATTGGAGATTCTCTTTGTCTTGGTTTGTGTTTGGTTTCTTTCCTTCTCTCATCTTTACTTCTTGCTTGAATATTTGCCCTGGCGTTTAATTCTGTGGCATTTGATGTCACTTTTGAGACACTTATTCTTTTCCTGTAACATTACATTGTTCCTGGTTACTCTTCCTCACTCCTGGAGTTAGCAGGCACTAGCTGCAGAGACTAGCTGCAGTCTTGATGTTTTGTAAATTTTTAGAAGAAAGGAAGCCAGTTAGCACAGTGTTTGGGTGGAGGTAGATATTTTTTTTCTCCAAAGAAAATAAACAACTTCTTAGGCACAAATAATATTTTACTCAGTGTAACATTGTTGCATTTCAAATATTTATTTGGTTTTGCTGAGTAATCAGGGACATTTGTTTTAGTATCAACTAGTGAAAACAATACAAAGGTTACAGATTTTTTTTTTTTGTAGAGGCAAATGTGTCATAAATGTGTTGGTTTTCTCAGTTCAAGAAAGCTTCATTAAAATCTGATAGCAGTGTTAAATTGTAATAGGACATACTTTTTGTATCTTAAGCCTCCCACTGTGGCTTTTGTTCTTAGTTGCATTTTATGGATCTTCTGTATACTGGATCCTGGAGGCCTGAAAAACTGGAGGAAAGAAAACCCCTACAAATGAACTACGTTCCTTAGATTTTAGTGCAGTTAATGTAATGAGGCTGGCTGATCCATTTGCTCTAAAAATGGGGCTCATTAGAATTGTTAATATATCAAGAAATCTTCTAAATACTTTTCAGAACTTTCATTGATTTTTGCAAAGCTCTTTGAGGCTATAAAAATTTATTTCAATTTAATAGAGGACACAGTAGGTGTAACAGGATGTCCAGAACAACGGCTGAACAGAAATGAAACCTTATTTGGACAAAGTGTAGCATTTAGTCACTCAGTTAAATTGAGTGGAGCAGAACACTTACAGGACCTCCTTCAGTTGATGTTAGTGTCTGTTTAGAAGTAATTTGAACTCTTAATTTTGTAACTTACACCCATGTGGGACTGTGGAGATAAATATCTGAAGAATTGATAATTGTGATGCATCTTTCTTCCAAAGCTTCTGGAGCTTATCTGAGTCATCCTTTTTGTATGACAAGGAAACAAAAGTTGATTTAGCTCCTTAAATTCTGGAAAATATGTAGCTCCAGTTATACTAATGCATTCTATCAGATGTGGAGGGAGAGTGTTATTTTAAAGAATAATCAGAGTTTTATTTTCTTGAATTCAGTCTGTCAAAGTTATTTAATGTTAAGAAGCTTTTTGTTCCCTGTGATGATGGAAAAGCAAGGACTCATGTATTCTTTTGCTAGATGCTTTGTTTTTTTATTCTGGTGACTTGTTATGTATTGTTCATCCAGGAATTATTTCACATTTACTTTACACACGTTTTAACTACATGTGTACAGCTAAAATTGAACTGGATGAAATTTAATATACCTTTATCTTACCTCTTCTTTAGGCATGTTTCATTTACTGATGTGAATTCAATAGCTCGTTATCTGGCTAGAGTTGGTGCTTCTACTGGGTTGTATGGGTCAAATCTATTGGAACACACTGAGGTAAGAAGGAATCATGCTTCTCTCCTTTTTTTTTTTTTCCCCTCTTCCTTTTTTTCCTTCCTTCCTTTTTCTCCGCTCTTTTGTCCTGTGATCAAAGTTTTAGGGTTTTTTTTGAAGGGTGGGAGGTTTTTGTTTGTTTGTGTGTTTGGTGGGTGTTTTTGCTTTTTTCATGGAGGGTGTGGATTGGAACTTGTGTCTGTTCAGCATTTTATTGTTAGGCTGAGATTCCGACTATGTGGAATGCTGAGGATTTTATTTTCTTAAGCTTGCTCCTTCTTTATAAAGAAGATACATAAATTTGATCTTTGGAAGGGTTCCCATTTCCCACCGCTGCAACTACAACTCCTAAGCTGTGCAGTTCACTAACACTAGGTAGTTTAGGTTAGGAGGAGATACCTGTGGTATTCTGTAATGCTTCCCTGGTGATGCCATGAAGGAACCACAATTTTGGTGCCAAAGACGCAACTTTTTTGATCTTCCTTGCTTACACAGGTTACAAAAAGTTATTAGGAACTGTGGATGTGATATGAAATGAGAGGAAATTCTTCCTGAGCCTAGCTCAGAATAATCATATGCTGAATTTTAAGTTGGTAGCTGAAAGCATCGGGTAAATTGAAGTCTGTGTCCTCTGAAATTCAGCGAGGACTTGATTCAGTTCTTTTCTGTAGCTAATTAATGCTGGTAGTAATCACTTCAACCTTTATAGCTGCTCTCAAGGGAAGTGTTGCCTAAAACGTTGCTTGTAAGACTTTTGAAGAGTTTTAGGTTATCTCAGAGCTGTTTAACTTAAAAATGGGACTTAATTTTCTGAGCAAAAGCTTCAAGACCACTGCAAGCACACTTTCAAGATTAGAATTTCTGATAAAATACTTCTTTCCAAAATAAAATTGTACTTTGAGAAGTACAGTGACAGCTGCGTTTGTGGTGCAAATATTTTGGAGCATAACTGCAAATGACTGAGCTGAGTTCTGTGGTGGTGTAATTACAACTGTGCCTGCCACGTTGACGTGAGTATTGGAAGGCTTCCTGAAGCAGTTTACAGAATACTCGCACATGAAATAGGGCCAGAGGACTAGAAGGCATCCTTAGTCTTTTACAGGATTGAGGAAATTGATTTAGAGAAGAGGCTGCATTATTAACCAAGGGCCTTTTTTGTTGTTTGTGACGAGATTGGTTTCCTTTTATCAGAGAAGGCTGTTTCACAGGAGAGTGGGGAGAGAAATGAGATGGGGGAGGGATTTGATTTCTTCAAATATAAAAGAAGATGAGGCAGAGAAGATAAGAACTGAGGAGAAAATGTATACTCAGTAGCAGTACTAGGAAGATCAAATAGATCACAAATGTGATATCTAAATAGTTGATGGATAATGATGATTATTATGTAAGTACCTAAGAAATGTTGACTTCTCTCTATTTTATTATATTAATTTTCATTGCAATTATTATATTTTATTTCATTTTAGTTATTAAAGTGTCTTTATCTCAACCCACGAGTTTTACTTTTTTTGGGCCTGTTTCTCTTCCCCATGCCCTATGAGAGGGGAGAAGTGAATGAGCAGCTGCATGGTCCTTAGTTGATACTCGGAGCTAAACTGGGACAATAATTCAGTCTAGCTCTGGGTGAATGTTTCAGAATATTTTAAGTGCTCTTTAAGCATATGTTGTGATTTATTGTCCAATACATTTAGTACTGATGTTCCACTTAATATTTGTTCAGCTATTAAATGGGTTGTATATGACTTCGATTTTTTAACAAGCTTCCTTCTGGTTCCTTTAGTAACTTTGACTGTCTTTTGTCCTTTAAAACCAGATTGACCATTGGCTGGAGTTCAGTGCTACAAAGTTATCTACTGCCAGCCAGTTTCTTTCAGCAGTTGAAGAGCTCAACCACTGTCTGTCTCTAAGAACGTACTTGGTTGGAAACTCTCTGAGTCTCGCAGACTTGTGTGTCTGGGCTGTACTAAAAGGTATCAGTGTATCTGCTCACTTTCATTGCCATGTGATCAGTGTGTGCCAGGAATCTTCAGATTTCTTTTTTTTTTTTTTTTTGTAGATGCTAGTAGTGACTCTGAGCTGTGTACCAGACTCTGTAGTATTGTGCACACTGCTTTGTCTACCACTACTGGTGGGAATAATATAGCTTAGGAAATGCCAGCATTTTTAAAAGTTACTGTTATATTTGGAAATTTATAGGATTTTTATTTTTAGGGAATTTTTTATCATTTGTGCTGACTGTAAGCATGTCTTTTTATTGTCTGTTGACTAAATAAGAAAATTTGCTGTGGCCCAAAATTTTGGATTAAACATTTAAGTAATTGTACTCTGTGTTTAAAAATTATATACACATACCATGTTGTTATCTTAGAGGAAACTTCTTTGGTGTTTATTTTGAATTATTAAAAGAGGTGTATGTTATTCTGTGAAATACCTTTTGGGGGTTAAAGGAAGCTTTGATTTGTTTTTATGAATTTGTTCTTTTTATATTCTCCTAGATATATGCCTAAACATGATAGGTGTTAATCCACCATTCAGTACAACCTAATTACTCTTGAAAGTAAAATGCCTAGTTAGCATTAAAAGCTAGCATATTTCAGTATTTTTTTTTTCAAAGTTACTGATTTTGAGAGAAAACTGAAGCAAGTATGTTTTCACTTTTTTTTTTTCTTTCTCTGTCGCAATCCTTGTAGTGAAGCTGTATTCCATGAAAATTAGATTGTGAGAATATAGCCCCTCAAAAATGAAGGTTATTATTGATACGCGCTTCACTTCTAGTAAAGCTTAGAAAACATAAAATGTAGACACACTAGAGAGATATCCTATGTTTCTATCTTGAAAAGGAAGCTTTGATGATACAAAGAAAAGTGTCTTTCTGAGCACCTCTCCCGCCTTTTGCTTTGAATCTGAAAAAAAATGCAGTATATTTGGGTTTGGAGGGAGGTTATTCAATTTGCTTTAGAATGACTTGTGTCTCTATGACTAAAAGTCTTTTCAGGAGATGGCTTAAGTAGATTTTAGAAATATTTTTTCTTTTTTAGTATTAATATTGTTTTTAGTAGTCATTCCATTTTTATAGTTTAATAGCATTAAAAAAAATATTTGTTTTCTAACAGATAATAGCATATGGCAAGAACAAATACAGCAAAACAAAGCTCCTGTCCATGCAAAGCGATGGTACAGCTTTCTTGAGGTACAGCCTGCTTTTCAATCAGTAGGAGCCAAGTGGGCTTCTGGTACACCAAAGGTTAAAATGGTAAGGTTTACTCAGATCCTCTGGAGAGTTGTTGTGTTTTTGTGAATGTGTTATAAGACAATGTGTTTTTTTGGGGCGTTAGAGAATTAAGACTAGAGCACCTTTCTTATTAAGAAAGGCTGTGGGATGTGGGACTGTTCAACCTGGAAAAGAGGATGCTGAGAGGGGACCTCATTAATACTTACAAGTATTTGAAAGAGGATGGGACAACATTTTTTTTTTCTGTAGTGTTCAGTGATAGGACTAAGGGTAATGGACAAAAGCTGTCCATTTAAACATAAGGAAAAATTATTTCACTGTGAGGGTGAGGGAGCTCTGGAAAGGCTGACCAGGGAGGTTGTGGAGTCTCTTTCTCTGGAGGTCTTCAAAACCCACCTGGACGTGTTCCTGTGCGACCTGGTCTAGGTGAACCTGCTTGAGCAGGGAGATTGGACTGGATGATCTTTCGAAGTCTCTTCCAACCCCTACCATTCTGTGATTCTGGGTGAAAAGTTAAAAGGAATCAGTTCTACAGTAAATGAAATTTCTATATTGTTTAAAAATAAAGCTGTCACTTTCGTATTTCAAAAGGCATGACTGGTGTAGTCCAGTGCTTGAGTGGCACCTCTTAACAAGTGCTGCTAGCGACTATTTTCTTCTATGGAATAAATTAAACAGCTTGGTGAGACTTTCAGTCTTTGATCAAATTTGAGGACATAATAACTTAAAACTCCAGAATTAATCTTGTTTTGATGTGCTGTGAGTAATGTGAAAGTTCTGAAGACAGGAATCTGGGGTCCAGTAGGGCAGCATTGTCATCTGGTTTGAAAGGTGACCTTGGTGCAGAAGCTATTATCTAGAGCTTTATATCTGATGACACTGCTAATGCGGTTTGTAATTATGTATCTGTCCTTTTTTTTTTAACTATTTTTTTATTTAAGGCAACAGAGAAAAAGGCAGATGTTGGGAAGTTTGTTGAACTTCCTGGTGCAGAGATGGGAAAGGTTATTGTAAGATTTCCTCCTGAAGCAAGTGGGTAAGCAACATGAATACTTTGAAGAGCTTTCATTTGTGTTTCTTCTTTCCAAAAAAAAAAAAAAAATTATGCATTGGTGAGGCTGTTAATCAGCTTATCAGACAAGACTTTTAAGCCAAAAGAGTATTGAAAACTTTATCCACATCTACATTAGAGCTGTATGTTTACTTCTGTATACCTCATTGCACCGTTGCCTGAACTTGGAATAGGGAGGTTAGCTGCCAGCAGGTGACATGGTGCTGCTCAGCAGCAGGATGAGAGGCAGAAGGATGGCATTTACGTGGGTAATGGAGATGTGTGTGTGGATAGGAGCTGTGATGTGTAAATACCATGTTTGTGATGTTGGGTGAAAGAACTCATAGTGTTTCTCAAGCTTAGATTTGAGAAGTGAAAAGATGTATGGGGTGACCACCCTTTGGGAAGCTTGACACCAGATATGTAATGGAGGCTTTTGACCCAGAGGTCTAGACTGTATGTAGTCCTTAAAGACCACACAGTGGAGATGTGGTGAGCCGATCTAATAAATACAGTTTTCCAGCTTTTAATGCTGTTTCGTTTGAGAGGTGCCTGATGAGCTGTAAAATTTCCATGATTGTAGTTCTTCATTAACCTGGCTGTTCAGCATCATGTGACTTCCATAGTAATGTTCCTTGCTCTATTAATCCAGTATAAACTCTTTTTCACATATAAATTATTTTTGTGTAGAAGATATATTGTTCTCATATTACTTCAGTATGTTTTAGTGTCTCAATTCTGGTGTTCTACTTAAAACACTGTTCTTTAGGGACGCTTTTTTTAGAAGTTATTTTCATTGTGTGGATTTTGGTTTTTTATATTTAGTTTAAATTGACAGCAGCTTTTTAGCTTATGTTAAAAATACATAGCAACCACCATTTCAGAAAATCTCACTCTTCTGAATGTGGTAGGTTCAAGTTTTCTGGTGAGTGTCGTCAACAGTTTAAGTTAGTCTGTGAAACTGGAGATAAATGCAGTCTTATCTTTATATCCATAGTGACATCCTAATTTACAGATTTAGATATTTTTAACAGTTTAACAGTTAACTACTAAATTTATGGTAGAAAAATGTAATCTACTTTCATAAGTGTTTAGTATTTCAACAAATACCTAGGTTGTGTCTTTGTTAGACTTAGGTATCACTTTCCATTCTTTTTCCTTCCAAAAATAAAAAAAGTCTATCTAAAGTAGTGCTGCTGTATATATTTATTTATTATTTCCTTTTCAGATATCTGCATATTGGTCATGCAAAGGCTGCCCTGCTAAATCAGCACTATCAAGTTAACTTTAAAGGAAAACTTATTATGAGATTTGATGACACAAATCCAGAAAAAGAGAAAGAAGACTTTGAAAAGGTATGAGAAGGGAAACCAATTACTGTATAGCTAAATCAAAGGTAAATGACATACAGGTCTACTCTTGCACACTTTTCATGCACTAGATTTTCATGGTATTGTTATTACAGCTAAATCATGCTTTGAAGAAATTTCTATTGTCTTTACCTAAAAAAAAAACCCAAAACCTTAAAGCTCTTTTATCGGTAACTTATTTCTTCCCTTTTTCCAATGTTTATTTTACAGTGTGTAGATATACAGCTCTTGCAATAGACTGTTTTGTTATGGACTAAGTAGTATTTATACAACAAGTAATTTGTTTCAGCTTTCATCTCCTTTTCTTGTTCTCCCTCTTTAAGTCTGATCTCATATAATTACAGACTGTAAATGAATGACAGGTGTCTGCCTCTCTTTCATGCATATCATATTATTCTTATGACTTATCCTTCCTGGACAGTGGAATTTTAAAAGCACCACATCTGGCAGACAGAGGTTTAAGAAAACTAACTTTCCTGAATATTACAGTATAATATTTCACACTTCACAGGTTATTCTTGAAGATGTTGCAATGCTGCACATCAAACCTGATCAATTTACATATACCTCAGATCACTTTGAAACAATAATGAAATATGCTGAGAAGCTTATTCAAGAAGGGAAGGCATATGTGGATGACACTCCTGCAGAACAAATGAAAGCAGAACGTGAGCAAAGAATGGAATCTAAACACAGAAATAACTGTAAGATATTTTAAGCTTCTACCTTGCTTTCTTATCTTTATGGCGTCAAAACTTGATTTTTATTAATAAAGATGGATGAAATGACTAATTGTATATCTATAAAGTCCTTATAGGAACTTCAAAGTATTTAGTGCTTTGCTCTATGAGGCTTGAATAAGTGTACATTTAGACAGGTGCAGTAAGCTTGTGTATATATTTGTTTTTTATTCCTTTTTCAGATATTTTTGGCCTTGCGCATTTAGACTTGTGCAGTAAACTTGAATTCCAGGATCTAAAGAGGAATGTGATGTTGCTTTTAGTTACTGTGATAATAAGAAGTGGTTCTGTATCAGCTTCAAAATACTTTAGAAAACGTTTTATTGTTCCCAGGTGTTAACAAGAATCTTCAAATGTGGGAAGAAATGAAAAAAGGAACAGAATATGGACAAACATGTTGTCTACGAGCAAAAATAGATATGAGTAGTAACAATGGATGTATGAGGGATCCAACTCTTTATCGCTGTAAAAACCAGCCTCACCCACGTACTGGAAGCACCTACAAGTATGTCTGCCTCCTCCTTGTGTGGCCTGTGATTTTTGTTCTCTTCAGGGCATTTAGCATTCCTTAGTAAATTTCTTTTAATACTTGGATCCTGATAGCATTTTTTTCAGTTAGGGTATGTAATGACTGTCTTGTCTTTCTGAAACTTCTGCAAATGACTTTTGAAAACCTGTGAGCTTGCCATCATGGTCATCAGGTTTGGCCTATGAAACACATTGTATGTCAGTGAAGAGATTTGAGTCCAAACATGACTGTCTTCACATCTCCAGCATAAGAAGGACATGGACGTGTTGGAGAGAGTCCAAAGGAGGGCTATGAAGATGATCAGAGGGCTGGAGTACCCTTGTATGAAGACAGGCTGGGAGAGTTAGGATTGTTGAGCCTAGAGAAGAGCAGGCTCTGCGGAGACCTTGTAGCAGCCTTCCTGTACCTAAAGGGGCCTACAAGAAAGACAGAGGAGGACTTTTTACAAGGACATGTAGTGATAGGACAATGGTCTTAAACTGAAAGAGGGTAGGTTTAGGTTAAGTATTAGGAAGAGGTTCTTTCCTGTGAGGGTGATGAGGCACTGGAACAGATTGCACAGAGATGCTGTGTCTGCCTCATCCCTTGAATTGTTCAGTGGCAGATTGGGTGGCGCTTTGAGCAGCCTGGTCTGGTGAAAGGTGTCCCTGCCCCTAGCGTGAGAGTTGAAATTAAGTTCTTTCCAACCCCAAACAAACCATGCTGTATTTCTACAAATTAAGACTTCATGGCTCTATCTTGGACAACAAAGTTGTTTGCTCTAACTCTTGAAGCTTAAACAGAACCACAGCAATTTTACATTGACTCAGTTTTATACTGTGGCAAAACATCCTTGATTTTGGTTACCTGAGTGGCTGCTTCCACTCCAGCAACTGCTATCTTTGTTCAGAATGAAGAATTACTACATTGTGCATTGAAATAAGCCCACCTAATTGTTCAAGGCTATGGTTCAGTGATATTTAAGGACAAAACCACTCTGAGTCAACATTTTATGTGTTTGAAAATAACAAGTTTTTTTTAGTCTTGAATAATAAGACTATAGTCAATTAATTACTTGAAGGCTTTCTTTGTTTTAAAAATGTATTTACCTCTGGATCTTTTTATGGACAATTTGTTGTGTATGTGCAATTTTAGTCTTTATCTGAAAATTTTCATAGATCATAAATATTGACAATGTATAAATATGAATCTTGCCTAGTTTAAATGTTAAAATGTGAGGAAACTGTTTTATTCTTCTGCTCTGCTAATTGAAGGTCTTTGTTCTCAGGGTTTATCCCACATACGACTTTGCCTGCCCCATTGTTGACAGTATTGAAGGTGTCACACATGCGTTGAGAACAACTGAATACCATGACAGAGATGAACAATTCTACTGGATCATCGAGGCGCTGGGCATAAGGAAACCATATATATGGGAGTATAGCCGGCTGAACCTCAACAACACTGTGCTCTCTAAGAGAAAGCTTACATGGTTTGTCAACGAAGGGCTTGTGGATGGATGGTATGTTACATGGTCATAGTTCAGCGTTGTTCCTTACAATACGCCTGACTGAAACACACATACTATTTTGAACAGTGCTTAGACATCAAAGCAGCTTGAATGGATATTTAAGAACCTAGATTAATTAGAGTGGCTTCTGTATGTACAATATGTCTGTTTACTACTCAACAGTAACTGTGTACATACATATTTGTATCCTGTAATAGACATAAAGTAGCTTGGTTTTGGACTTGAGCTTTTGCTACCAGTGCCGCTTACACATTTCCCATTCTTGAGTCATCAGATAGATACGTTACTGAGCAGTGTCAGGAGAGTTGCCTGAATTGAAGAACTTCTGATGCTATCCATCTAGTCAAATCCATCCTACTTACCTCTCCCCTGCCCTCCCTGTCCTTCTTTCTGTTCTTTTTTGCATGTTATTTGCATTTCTGCAAATAGAACTCAGTGGCCTAGAAGCCTAAGTATTTTCCTAGAAAGGATGAGCCAGGAGTTTACAATTTTGCAAGTAGTTTGGAGTCTAGAGAAGCTCCTTTGTTCATTCCCACAGTGGGCTAGCAGTGGGAGCACATTGTCTGAAGTCCCCTCCTCATAATACAGGAGTATGGAGAAATCCATGGTGAATGCTGAGTGGGACAACTGCTTGTAGTGTTTTTCCTGTGCTAGTTTTAAGTAATTCTGTGCTCAGCCTCTGGGAGCATCATTTCACCCAAAGGTCTCCTTGGTTGTCTTGTTCAGGTGTGCCGAGTGTGCTTTTTTTATGTTGGTTTTATTTTCAGAATGCTTTGGAAGCCTAGATTCTTAGATTATGCATGGAGCTACTCTGCAAGAGCCAAAGTTGTCTGGGCTTTTTTGTTTGGGTTTTTTTTTTTTTTGCCCCTAGAGATGTGTATCTGGTGTTACAATGGGCTCTTCCTCCCTAAGCCTCCCTCGTAGGTCCTCAGCAAGGTTTGATTCGTGTTCCCACCAACACATATTTTACATTTCAGATTAGGTCTTTTTATTTCTTGCATAAGAGAATGAAATTGTAGAGTTCTGTCACTTATGTCATTGAGAGATAACATTGTCATTGTCAGTAATCTCCTGGTTTCTCTTGAGCAAGAAAGAATCAAGCTCTGTTGCTTCAGGGGTCATTGAAAAGGAAGTAATGTGATAGAGACATGAATTTGCCTTGCCAGTTTTTGACAGACAAGATTGGATACACAGAGGAAAGGAGCCACTTCACTAAGAGAGAGTTTCCATCTCTAGGGTGAAGGAGAAGAAAACCCGCATCATGCAGTTTGTACGGATAAGAGCTCAGTCTTTTCAGTTAGTTCTTAGCTCTTAATTTACACAGTGCTGGAGGTGTGTCTTTCAAGTGTAGTGGTATTAATAAGGTTTTTGATCAGTGTAAATAAATGTAGAATTTCGTCCATGACACTCATGAAATGTCTTCTTCTACTAGGGATGACCCGAGATTTCCCACTGTGCGTGGTGTCCTAAGAAGAGGCATGACAGTTGAAGGGCTAAAACAGTTTATTGCTGCTCAGGTGAGTATTTGTTTCTCATCCTTTGAGTCTCAGTTGCTAAGGACAAGTTTTTGTGATGTTTCAGTTAAAGTACTAGACATTGGTAAGTTTTCTTCTTTTGAAGGTTTGTTGTTTTCATGTGTACTGCTTCAACAATATTAACACCTGTGAGTAGATGTGGCAAATTGGAGTAGCAGGTTTCATACTTTAAAAAAAATGCTTATTTTGCAAGCTCAAGATTCCTTTCTAAGCTGTTTTGATGAATGCAAACTGTAAAGGGTTTGTAATCTTTAAAGGACTTTGTTTTAAATTAGTCTAATAACTAGACTATTTATATCAATATGGTTTCTCTTTTTTTTCCCCAGGGCTCCTCTCGCTCTGTCGTGAATATGGAGTGGGATAAAATTTGGTCCTTTAACAAAAAGGTATGTACTTACATGACTTCGATTCTACTCCTGATAGCCTCTCTCTGGGATATGTAGAGAATCCAGCGTTCATTGGAGTGCTTGTCACAACAAGTAGCAGTTGCAATATGTTGCATCATTTGGCACACTTTCAGGAAAATGGAATGTCCCCCCCCTTTCTAACCTGAGCTAGCACTAATCCTAAAAATTCTCCTACCAATACTTACTTGCCTTAGTAGTACGGGGAAAGACAGTGATATTTGCTGTAAATCTGATATGAAAACTGCATTTCATTTTTCTGCTTTCAAGCTGCGAGCTATCTGTAAGAAGGTATTACTTAATGCTTTTTACCTTAGCATATAGCTTACAGTGCTGTAAGCATACATAGCATATGCTCTCATTTTGCAGCTTCATAGCACAGTCACATTTGCTTATATAACAGGAGCTCTACAAACCCACTGAAAATGCATTATTCCTAGTTTTAAAAGGCTGCCCGTTTCTGGTTTGGCTTATTTGTTAACATAAACACAAACCTTACTCAATTTGATTCACATTGGCTGCTTTTCCTTTCTGTGGCAAAAGGACTGCCTATGTAGATAAAAGCCAGCACTGCTGATGTTTCTGACTGAATGTCAAATAAGGAATATTGCATCTTGACATGGTTAGTCGCTTTTTGGCAGCGGATGCTTGGACACTATAATAAGGCGAATTGTTACAATGCTGATTGCATTATTTTGTGTGATTGTGGAAACACCTGTTATTTTGCATCGGAATTCCTGCTTGGTTTTGCTTAGATAGTATCCAGATCTGTTCATTTAAGTAGTTTTGGCTTCTCTGGCATGTGTCTTGTATTTCTTCATATATTTTGCATTCAATCTGTTCATACACAAAGGTTTATGAATTGGTTCTTTGTGTTGCTGCATAAATGTATTTAGGGAAAATCCATGGTAGACTGTCAAGGCTCACTTTTTGAATTGGCTTTTAAACCGAGTTTCTTAGACTTCTGATTCAGCTCCTTCCAACAGCACCATACTTATTAACCGATTTTATTTACATATATCTGTGCAGATAGTTTGCAATCTGCAATATGAGGAAAATCAATTGATTGCATGCAGGTTGTTCTGAGTTCAGAGGCTTGATGAATGTGGGAGCTCCTATTGTATATGTTATCATATAATTATACTACAGACTTCTTAATACTTATCGCTTGAGGAAGGATCGTGAGTTTTANAAATGTGTGATCTATTAGAACTATATCATCCTATCACCTTACTTTCTTAACGTCAGGTAATTAGATGCTAAATATTTTCTTTAAAAGAATTGCTGTATCGTTTTTCACTGGAGCAGGAATAAACTAAGGAGAAAAAAAGTCATTTTATGCTAATAAAAGTAGGTATTTTCACTTAATATCCAGTTAAACTGGTAGATCCTGATATTACTCTTAGACCTGACAACTGTTTTACTTCAATTACATTTTTAAGTGCCTCTGAACAGTTTGACAAACCAGTATTTCAGATATGAAACATACTGTGAAAAACGACGTCAGTTGCCTTTGAAAATGGGTAATAAAAATATGGGAAGACATTTTAGTGGTATCTTTCTTACAAAACTCATGTTGTAGAAATCCTGATGAAGTCAGCATTACGGTGTTGCCTTATTATAGTATCTAATGCGACTGTATTAAAATTGCAGACTTCATTGGTGCTTTCTCCATAGCCAGGTCTGTTCCTGATTCTGCTTGAGAACTGACAAGGAAAATGAGTATGGAATCAGGCCTTGTGCTGCTGGAGAAAGATTGAACTACACTAATGAATTATTGCTTTGAATTCAACTACCTAGAGAGAAGGTGGTCCAGATGTAATAGCCTAGGTGCATAGCAAAGCTTTATCAAAGTACATTTTGCTGTCTTCCCTATGAGGCATTAACACATAATTTTGGTTACTTCTGGTACCAATAGTACACAGTGCCTAGTTTTGACTCAAAAGTATTTCTGTAAAGATAGAAAATTGTGGAATATTACCACTGTTTTATCATTTTTTTGCTTCTCTAGCTTTGAATTACATTAAAGCAAACATTAAAAAATATGCAGTAACATAAAGAATGCCAGTTAATATTCCTTTTTGGTGGTTGTTGTTCTATACAACATTTTATTTCTCTGACGATGTCATATATTCATGATCCACCTTATTTGTCTTCTGTAGGTTATAGACCCAGTAGCACCTCGGTACACTGCTTTACTGAAAGATGCAGTGGTCCCAGTAAATATTCCTGAAGCTCAAGAGGAAATGAAAGAAGTGGCTAAACATCCAAAGGTTCTTGCTTTACTTTCTTAATATTCTTGTATTGCAGATCAGTAAGGTTGGAAGGACCTTGGTTTGGAGCAGTCAGCAAGGAGAGTCCTGCTTTTAACTTGCTCAGATGGCAGGAGATAAAACCAAGGTGTACTTTTTTTCAAGAATTGTTAAAAGCTGGGTGACTGCTGAATGTGTTTGTTTTGTTAAGAGGATGTGGGAACTGCTTTTGCACGTAGATAGTGCATTAAAAAGCCTCTCTGGGAGTTTTCAGAAGAGGTGGAATGTTACAAGTATGGAGTGATTGATGCTCAGACTTTATTGTTTCATAGTAACTTTCACAGAGTTTAAATATAAAATTTTATTCAAACCTTATGGGTATAATATTGTATTTACTGCTTATCCATAACAGTTAGGAATGCAGGAGACTTTTTAAAAAATATTTTTTTAAGTTAGACCTATATAGAGAAGTGATGTATTAACCTGTTGATTCTGTCAGCCTCTGGACTTTTAAATGGAGATAGCAAATAGTTATTATGAAAAAATAAGAACTTGCTGAATTGATACTCTAGTATCCAGTAAACAGAATAGTATTCTTTAAGAAGGAGGAGTGTGTTACTGATACAATCCTTTTTTGGCACTACAATTAAGGAAGATTATTTTCTTTGAGCATGCATCTTAAATTGTACTTAGTCTTCACTGGAAGCATGCCAGAGACATCACACTTACACTGAGAGACAAGTGAATATTCTTGAGGTTTTGCTTAATTTTTTTGTTGTTGTTGTTGCTTTGAGTATTCCTGTAGCCATCTCTTACAACTGAGAGGTAGACTATTTCAAGCAGATGCAATTGAGAATTGTGTCTCTAAGTGTCAAAAAGTCTGAAGTTTGGTCAGATGCAAACCAGCATATTCAAACGTTGATATTTAAAATGAATGTAATGTGTTTCTTCTGGTCAGTATTTAATTTCAAACTCCTGATCCATTTAAAGTCTGAACTCACAACTGTCTGCCGTTTTGTTTTGTTTTTTTTTGTTAAAAACACTTAATCTCTGTTGTTGCAATGCTTTAAAGCTGAGTATTTTTAGTGTTATAAGTGACATATTTCCAATTTCTGTCTCAATCTGGGCAACTGAAGGAAGCTCCATATTTGTTTCCATATTAACTCTGTAAAAAAGCAAAAATGAGAGTTTACAAAATTATTTTTTAAGGGAATTTGTGTAGCAAAATGGAAATGGGAAAGACTTATTTAATTTTACCTGTAAGATATGTGGACCTTAAGCAAATGAGATAGGCTATCAGTTGCATAGGAACTGGTATTTGATAGAAGACAGGACTTCTGGAGTGTACCATCAGAATGCTTGCAACACTTGTTCAATTGTTACTGTTCAATGATGTTAATGATCTTAATGAGGGGACAGAGAGTACTGTCAGCAAGTTTGCTGACAATACTAAACTGAGTGGCTGACACACCAGAAGGCTGTGCTGCCATTCAGCAAGACCTGGACAGGCTGGAGAGTTGGGTAGGGAGAAATCTGATGAAATTCAACAAGGGCAAGTTTAGAGTCTTGCATCTGGGGAAGAATAACCCCATGTACCAGTACAGGTTGGGAAAATGAGCTCTTAAGAGAGTAGGATAGGGGAAAGGTACCTTGAGGTCCTGGTGGACAGCAGGATGACCATGACCCAGCAACATATCCTCGTGGCCAAGAAGGTCAATGGCATCCTGGAGTGTATTAAAAGGGCTGTGGTTAATAGGTCCAGAGAAATTCTCCTCCCCCTCTACTCTGCGCTTGTGAGACTGTATCTGGAATATTGTGTCCAGTTCAAGAAGGGCAGCAAGCTGCTGGCGGCNGGCAGGAGTGTTGGACTAGATGATCTTTTGAGGTCCCTTCCAACCCTTAAGATTCTGTGATTCTGCGACTTACGAATGAGAAACCTGAGAGTTGTGTAAGACTACTGTAGCTTTACGTTGCTGATACTCTTCACGTTCTGTGTTAATCTGTCTTCTATTATAAATAATGCAGTGTGTTGGCACTACATTAACTTTAGTCAGCTCACATAACAACAATTTCTTCTTTGAAATTAAAATCCTTATTCACAGAATGCTGATGTTGGGTTGAAACCTGTGTGGTATGGCTCCAGAGTCCTGATCGAGGGTGCAGATGCAGAGACCCTGACAGAGGGAGAGGTGGTTACGTTCATAAATTGGGGCAATATTATCATCACCAAATTAAACAGGTAACTTATTTATTGAGAGATTAAATTAAATTTTGCTTTTCATTTTTTAGATTTTTTTTTTTCTTTTGGTAGGTACTTTGTAACAGTAAAATATTACTGCTTGTCCATACATGGCTATTCTACGATTCTGTACAGAGATAACTACTTTGAAATATACCAAAAACTTGCATTGTAGCATAGACTGTATTTTACTGTTGAATTCAGGTCTGAAGTCACCAGCAAGTCCTGATACTGCATGTCCCTCTCACCCAGCATTCTCCATGGGTCTGTGGTAATATTTTAAAGAAAAAAACAAACAACCAAATATCTGGAATTTTAACAACTTCTACTCTGCAAGAAATATTGCTTTTGGGTACTAAAAAACTAATCCTATCACAATTTCAGTTGCAGAACTCTTGAGATTGGGAAGGAGACCATTAATGTCATCATAGAAATGGTTGCAATGAGACAGTGGCAGAATGGAGTACGCTGGGATAAAGAACATAAATGCACAGAGATTTTTTTTTTCTGTATTCTTTACTATTTCTTTGTACTTTAGAAATCAAAATTCAAGGAGAACTTCAACAGGAATGAATAGACTCTTTCATTTCCTACGTCTCCTACGCTTCAAAAATAAATTCTGAACACACGTTTTTCACTGAATTTATGGTGTGTAGTATCAAATGAGAACTAATCATTTCGCCTTTACTCATATAATTTCTGTTTTCCTGTAGAAATTCAAGTGGAAAAATTGTGTCCATTGATGCCAAGTTGAACTTGGACAATAAGGACTTCAAAAAAACGACTAAGATCACTTGGTTAGCAGAAACTCCACGTGCACCACTCATCCCGACTGTCTGTGTTAATTATGAGCATCTAATCACTAAGCCAGTTCTAGGTAAAGATGAAGATTTCAAGCAATACATCAACCGAAATAGCAAGGTAACTTATCTTCTTGTCTCCTTTATTCCACAAAACTTAATGTTTGAGATGATTTGGGGTTTTTTGCCATCACTATGTCTAATCACACTTTTTTAATATGAAGGTTTCATTTGTCATACAAGTCAGTCATGCTGGTAGCTAGTTACCATTTCACCTCTCATAATTTCAGAATTAAAATTTGACTCCTTGGGTTTTTTTTTTTTCAAGCATTACCTGGCTTTTACACATCTGGAAGCAATAGTTTTTGTCTTGATACAGTCCTATGACATGGCATCTTCTTGCTAGTACTTGTTGTGCTGCCCTGAGATTAACATTTTGACAATTCCATGATCAGAAAATCGTCACTATCTTTCTAGAACTGTACTGTATTTCTTACTGTTCCTTGTGCTCTGTTAGATTTTGACTGGTTTCTTTTAACACTTACAGCAAGAAGAACTGATGTTGGGTGATCCTTGCCTTAGGGACTTAAAAAAAGGGGACATCATACAACTTCAGAGGAGAGGATTCTTTATTTGTGACCAGCCCTATGAGCCAGTGAGGTAAGCTGCCTAAAACTAGCCTAAGCAGACTTCACAGAATTTGCTTTAACTTTCTGTGTTTTAATGTTTTCACTCGTGCATTGGCAAGAATAAAAATGCCTGCAAATATTTTCTCCCTTAACCTGACCTTCCTGTGGATTAGCATGGCTTTTAGCTTTTAAGTTCCTACCTCTTCAAATTGTCTCAGCCAAGCATATGGTTCTTTTGGTGCACATCGCCTAACTTGGACTTAATAATTGGAATTTCCTTGTGATTCTGAGTATATAAATTAAGGAACATTGATACAGAGTAAAACAGGCATTTGCTCAATTACAGGGTGCATATACTATTAAATTTTGACAGTTCCTTAGCAAGCTATTCAACATCTAAATTAGGCTGCGTTTCAGTGTAATATCATAACATAAAGAAAGCTTGTACATAACAGGAATCAATATGCAGATCCCCAATTATGTAGATGTAGGTAACCACAGTTGTGTACAGAGAGCAACTTGTTGTGAGAGGAGAACGTTTGTTTCAATAAACTCTTCATGTGTATTTTGTATTTCCTTTATTGTTGTGTTTTCTGTAAATACTTTTATAGTCCTTACAGCTGTAAAGAAGCCCCGTGCATTTTGATTTACATCCCTGATGGGCACACTAAAGAAATGCCAACATCGGGGTCAAAAGAGAAGACCAAAGCTGAAACTGCAAAGAAGGAGGTAACTTGTGTTTTAGAAAAGTGTCATAAAAATTGTGATTGTGTATCTATCAATGTACAATATTAATGTGCTGAATACTTGGCTTTTTTTGTTTTTTTAAGACTAGTTCAGCTGTAAAAGGAAAATCTGCTCCACTTGTTGGTGATACCTCCACTCCAGCCTGTACTCCATCTGAAGGTCATCTGGTCATTTACAACAGGGTAGCTGCACAGGGTGATATAGTTCGTGACTTGAAAGCTAAGAAGGCAGCAAAGGAAGATATTGATAAAGCTGTGAAACAGTTGCTGGCCTTGAAAGCAGAGTACAAAGAGAAGACGGGCCAGGAGTATAAGCCTGGAAATCCTCCAGTACCTGTAACTGAACAGTCTTCAAAGCTTGAGACCTCTGGTACCCTGGACAGTAAGGCTCTGTATGATAAAGTAGCTGAGCAAGGAGAAGTGGTCCGAAAACTGAAAGCTGAGAAAGCAGCTAAGGTGACTGGTTAATATTTTTTTGTTTGGATTTGCGTAGCCCATTGCCCTCTGTCTGTGGAGGCGAATGGGTGCTTACGGATCCATATTTTCATAGTGATTACCGTTTGGACTGGGCTCTGTTCTGTCAAGACTTGTATTTTCCAGTGTTCAATCTTTTAGCTAGATGTGTATGTTAAAGTTTGTGGTAGTATTCATAAAGACAAGTAGATTCCTATCTTTCTTAGACTACTGTTCTGAAACATGGACAGGATTCACTCCACAGCATGATCTGTTTAAGTAGCCAAGTCAGTCCTTGAGGTTAAAATGTCCTGCAGTATGTATTCATTATTTATTTAACTATATATGGGCAAATGGTGTGAGTTCCAAGGATGGACTTATTGCTATTGAGACCTTAAAACAAAACAGAACCCCAAAACCAGAAAGGAAAAAAAAAAGTACTGATCCAAATACTACAGATATTTTTGAGACATCTTCCTGTCTACAATTAAGCACAGAAAACATAGCTACTACTTGCTGTGTTCTTTCCATTCTTATTAATGCATAGCAGAAAAAGATGGGAAGTAACACACTTTGCCTGGTGGCTAAATACTATTTGTAGTGGTGTCTTGGTGTCATCATAAAATCTAAGTAAGTAGGAGATCTAAATTGAGTTACGATTTTGCTTAGGGCTCTATTTAACTCTATTAAAGAGTTTAGAAAATGGAATAGGCACACATAAACTGCAAGCCTCTTCAAGAAGGTATTTAAAGTGCACTTAGTCTTACATCTCGATATCTTTGTTCTTCCCTGTTTCTGTCCCTTCCATTCTCTTTCAGGATAAGATAACTGCTGCTGTGGAAGTCCTTTTATCCCTAAAGGCAGAATATAAACAACAGACAGGCCAGGAGTACAAACCTGGAAGCCCACCTGTGGTCTTTGTTCCTCCTCAGTCTTCTTCTCCTTCTACTCTTCCATGCCCGTGTCCAGTAGACAGGACATCTCTGTACAACAAAGTAGCCGAACAAGGCGAAGTGGTCCGCAAACTTAAATCAGAGAAAGCTTCAAAGGTGTATTGGCACAGAATACTTCTGAGTGAAACGTTTTCAGTGTAGACTAAAATCTAATTACAGGTTTTTATTGAAACTTGAATAACAAAATGCAAGCAAGTGCTTTCAAATTCTATGAAGTGCTTTCCCAAGTTCCTTTAAGCTGATGATATGGCTGACACTGTGAGTTCTGTGGTAGTCCATGCTGAACCTGGAAAAAAAACAAGTTCATTTTTTTAGTGATACAAGAAAAGTGAGGCAAGAATATAGGCAATAAGTTGAAAAAAGGGCTGTAACTTGAAAGCTAGAATGGTAATAATAAATTTGGTAGTAATTTGGTAGTGCCCAGCGAACCATTCTTTATTCACAGTGTTTGCTGCCATTCTGCAGTGTATAAAGTCACAGATTGCTCTAACAAGAGGGAACCAAGCCACCTGAATGGGAAACATTCATGGCACAGAAGTCAGCCCTTACATATACTAGCTGATTTCATACCTTTTTGCAATTCGTAGGTATTCTGCCTAAGATGTTTGATACAGAATTTGAAAATTACAACTTATATTAACAAGTGAGACCTAGAAGCTTTGTTACAACAGTTATGTTAGTACCATTCTAGTAAATGTTATGTTACTGTATCTATTGTGTTGCATCTCTGTTGCTTCTATCTTTATCTACAACTGCTGTTTTTCCTTTCTTGCTTCAGGAACAAATAGATGAGGCTGTGAAAATTCTTTTAAATCTAAAAGCAGAGTATAAACAAAAGACAGGTCAAGAGTACAAGCCTGGAAATCCACCTTCCGCTCCTCCTTGTATACCTTCTTCTACGCTTCCATCTTCTTCGTGCTGCAGTAACTTGACACCCTGTAGCTCAGTGGATGGCAAAGCACTTTATGATAATGTAGCTGAACAAGGGGAAGTGGTACGCAGACTGAAAGCTGAGAAAGCTTCCAAGGTACAATAGTAAACTGAGAGTAAACAATTGTAATTCTTACCACATTTTGCCACTGGGGGAAATCCTTCACCGAGTAATGATCAAACTCCATTATGTCTGTGTCATAGCTTATCCATCAAACTTGCATGGTCTGATAATGACCCACAAGACTACTCTGATGCTGTGTATTTTCTTGATTCTGAGTTGTAAATTCTAAACTCACCTGGTGTAGAAAGTCAAGCTTAACCTTTCACATCTGGATGAAGAGGCATGAGCATGGCAGACATCAACCATTGTAACACATTTTACTTTTTCTTGCTGTGTTCTAGCAAGTGAAGATAAAAGTATCTAGTGTGCTACAACAATAGCAAGATTTTTCAGAATTTGACAAATTTAGTGATAGCTCTGAAAAAGAACATGAGACAAGGCTATATGTTTTCAGGAGATGTTGGTTTTTTCGGCCTGTATTTCTACCTTGCAGAATTGGTTTTGGTGTTGGGTTGTTTATTGTCTTGCTTTTCTTCTCTTCTAGTTTCGTTTTATAAAAATATCTCTTCTAAACCAGTTTATTGTATTTTTCATCGCAGATTCTGTTACAGTTACTGACAGGTTGTAGCTGGCCAGTGTGCTAGGGGAATGATATGATAGCTCTCAAATATACTACTGTTGCTTGGGGAAGAGCTATTACTTGAATCCTTCCCTAACTATGAAGCACGGTTTATTACTAGATGGAAATTTCATTTTCACAGCGTGAAAATCATGCTTGTTATCAGTTTTCTCTTTAAGTCTCACCAGTGCATCTTGCTATTTGTTCTCCATATAGGATGAAATAGATGAAGCAGTAAAACTCCTTCTTTCTCTAAAAGCTGACTATAAGGAAAAGACTGGGCAGGACTACAAGCCAGGACATCCACCAGTAGCTCAAGGTGCTTTGCCTCAGGCTTCAAATGCAGTCCCCAGTGGTCCAGACACACCTGAAGCTAAAGCCCTGTTTAGCAAAGTGGCTCTTCAAGGAGATGAAGTTAGGAAATTGAAATCAGAAAAAGCAGAAAAGGTAAAACCAAATGATAATATAAAGATGTAATGGAAATCTAAGAAATGTATTGAAATTTTAAGTTCACGATGGCTGTAGGAATTAGAAATGTACATTTAGAATAGGCAGCATTTGAATTCTGAAATCTGAAATGTACTTTTAAAATGATTCCTGACAGGTCCTTTCAGATGATAACACAGTTAAGTATTGGCTTTTGCAGGTTTCTTTATTCTCCCAACACTCTGTAAATGTCCACAGTGTCATGCATTGATACACTTTATTTTTTTGATAGAGAAATTTTGTGATTTCTGTATAAATTTCTCTTTATTCTTTTGTTCTTCAAGGAAAAGATAGATGCAGCTGTTAAGGAACTTCTTCAGTTGAAGGCCCAGTATAAGTCTGTTGCAGGAGTTGACTATAAACCAGTTTCTGCTAGTGGGGCTGATGACAAAGACAAGAAGAAGAAAGAGAAAGAGAACAAGTCTGAAAAGCAGAGTAAGCAACAAAGGCAAAATGATGGCCCAAAAAAAGAACCTTTGCAAGGACAGAGTGGTAATGAGCTCTCTTCAAGTGGATCAGGAGAAGGTCAAGGCCCTAAGAAACAAACTAGGTAAAGAAGTGATCTTTAATGTATTTGCTAGAAACTTCAGCTGTTTGCCTCTATTCAGATTTAGAGTTTCAAAGGTTTCTTATTTTCCTTGAAAGTGTGCGCAGTTGCAAAATAAGTGCTCATTTTCATATTTAGAATCAAGCTGAAGGCAAGTTACAAAAGTTTATTTACTGTCAGTTTTACCTCGGCAACCTGCTGAGGAAAAAGCAACCCGGCCTATAGACACCAGCAATCAGTGTACACGCTCTGTACTGTTACAGTTGTTGAGAACTTGTACTTCCTTATTTGCTTCTGCAAATGTGCTGGTGTATCTTGCTCAGGTATCTTGCTTATTTCATTGCACTAGGGTTTCCAAAATATTTACTGTGAGAAGTATGTAACCCAACCCAGAGCAAGGCTCTGATGCTGTTCATGATGGAACTCTCCAGTGATGATAACTCTGCATCCCCTCTCTGCTCTCACCCTGAAAGTTTACAAGTCTTTCTATAGCGTGTTTTCTGCAGCACTATTTATTTCCTGTTTCAGCTACATAAATCACGGTAGAGACTAAGATGTGCTTATTTTGTGCATACATTATGCTGGAAGAAAGCATTTTTGCCCTTAAAATCTTCTCTGTAGAGAGATAAAAACTTGACTTTTATCTACTGTTATGTAAGTCTGTTGAGTTTAGCCTTTTTTAGAATCTTGGAGCCTTACTGGTTTTACTTGTTTTAATGGTAGTCAGTTTTCTGTCTTGAACGGTGTGAGTGACGTTCACATGAATGGTGGATTCAAGTTGCATATCTCTCCTGAAATTGTAGCCACCTGCGAAGTATGGCATTTTTAAAATAGTAAAACAGTTTACACACAAGTCTGATTAATTTTAGGTTCTTACTGGAGGTAAGCCTCATCTTTATGAGGTTTTTTGATGCAACCATAGGTAGAATTAGAAGTGTTCAAACAGTAGAAAAATTGATCTGGTTTTATTAAATACTTCTGTTAGCTAAGATAAGGAAATACTAGCAATTTCTACTAATCAAGACATACTGAACTATCAAATCAAGAAGTAGGAAAAAACAGCTTTATGAAGTAAATATTCTTTTTCTGCCCCATCTCTGCTCTTTCCCCAAGGGGGGAAGAAAAAAAGGTTAGGGTAAATTTCACTGCTAAATACTGTATAGCACAAATCTCTTTCTTTTCTAATACCGTAGGCTGGGTCTAGAAGTTAAAAAAGAAGAAAATCTTGCAGAGTGGTTCTCTCAGGTAAGTACATGTCAGTTTGAATTAAGGAATTGACCTGCTGGGGAGCAGCTCCGCAGAGAGAGACCTGGGAGTCCTGGTTGATAATAAACTGAACATGAGTCAGCAATGTGACCTCGTGGCCAAGAAGGCCAATGACATCGTGGGTTGCATCAAGAAGAGTGTGGCCAGCAGGTTGAGGGAGATTCTGCTCCGCCTCTACTCTGCCCTGGTGAGGCCCCAGTTCTGGGCTCCTCAGCTCAAGAGGGACAGAGAACTTCTGGAGAGAGT